>JAQZBX010016132.1:0-36809 GCA_029593785.1 Cabassous unicinctus | reverse complement strand
GTGTCGCTGGTAATCTCGAGAAAATAAGTGCCAGGCATTTGCCAGTTTCACTGCATCCCGATGGGTTGTCCAGGGCTGTGGGGAAGAAGGCTGCACAGCCAACGCTGGGCTGTTGTCTTTGTCACATGGCATTAAGTGAAGGCCTTCCTGACAGTAGTACAAATGCAAGGCAGGGAATTCGGCTCTGAGGGGAGAGGGAGCGAGGGGTCCGAAGGCAGATCCAGCAGTTGGTCAAGTTCCCTGCCACCACGATGGCCTGGGTCAGTTGGACAGAAGTGTTTTCCTTCCGGGTTGCCACTGGGCCAGATCTGCAGAAAACAGGAGTGGGGAGCTCCAGCCACCTTCCGTGGGAGTCATTTCTCTTGGCCTATCTGCAGTAATTTATCTTTCCCCTTGTTCTGAGCTATCACCTTACCTTTTTCCCAAAGGTTGCTCTGTGGGCCTTACCCATATCTTCTGGCCACTTCCACCCCTCTGTGACAGATGGGAGCTGTCAGGACTTACCAAAGTGTCCCATGACCATTCCCAAGGTGACTGGTGGCCCAACCAGGGGTAGGTGTCACTGCTAGCCTCCAGGATCCAAGCGTCAGGCACACTGGTCCAGTCCACTGGACTGTCACCCCATTTATGCTAAGCACTTCTAGGCCTGCTTCCATCACCCCACCCCTCTGCCTGGTGGTCCTAATCTCCTACAGTATTGGGAATCTCATGCTGAGGGTGCAATGGGATATGGAATGGATGGTGGGGAGTGGCTGTAGCTCAAAGGGTTGAGCACCTGTTTCTCAGGTATGAGGTCCCAGGTTCAATCCCCGGTACCTCCTAAAGAAAACAAAAAAAGCAGATGGTCCCCCAGACAGTGGCTGGAAAGGGGCATCCCAAGTGGTATGCCCTTGGCCCCTGTTTTGGAGCCAGTCCTCATCCTGATTGGCATTAGGGTGGACATGCAGCCAAGCCTGGGTTCCTCCCCCACCATCGGCCCTCCCTGTGCTCAGAGGTGGGACTAGTAGAGTTGTCAGGGTATAGGCACCAAAGCCCCTCTCCATCGGCTGGCTGCCTGTGGGTGGTGAGTGACGTAGAAAGTCCATCCAACCTTGTGAATCCGGGTTCATTGTTGTGTGTTCCAGTGATGTTCATCATGATACAGGCTCTCCCCACATGCGTCAACAAAAGACGGTGCCTTTCAGGCCAATTCAATTCAGTCCCTTCCCCACTCTGGGGAACCACTGGTTCTCCAATCACATTCCCTCTGTGACTGTGACCAGACTGCCGAGTCCATAAACAGGAACACGGGGGTGCTTGGGTCCAAGTTTGGGCTTGGAGAACTGCCTACAGTTTCAGCCCATTGGGTGCTTTTTCTAGGGCCAGAGGCATGGGAAAAGTGGCTGCTGCCCAATGGATACCAGATGGCTTCAGTTTGGCCACTCCATCAGTGAACCAGTGCTGAACATCTGGTGAGGGTTAGGGTTAGGGTCCCCAGGATGCCCATGCTGGGAGGGAAGGGCCCTGGTCTGGTATTGCAGTGCTCACACCAGCATGTCACTCCAGAATGTACCACTTTCATGTGATGATGCTGTGTTGGAAGAGCCTAGTGAAAGTTCTGATTACCCAGGACGTGATGGGGATTTCTGGCCTCAGGAGGACCTGAGAGCTCTCGGTGATCCTGTCCATTTCCACCAAGACCCCAGAGCATGCCCCAAGTTGCCTTTCAAAGTGTTTGACTGCACTGGGGAACCTCTTGGTCCAAAATTCCACAGGTCTGTGAATTCCTGCCGTTCCCTCCTACCAGTCAGTGTGGGTCTAAGGGGCAGAAACCTGGAGCTCAAATGAAGATCCAGGCCCTAAAGCTCTTGAGGACGAGCAGCTGAAATGGCTCCTGCAGGGGTTGTGCCTCCTCCGTTCCCTATTGGAAAGCACCTGCTTTCTGTGTCTCCCGATATCAGGGTGCCAGGAGCATACCTAGATGGGGAATATGCTGGCACAATGTGCAAATAGCCCGATGCATCTCTGAGCCTGCCATCGGAGGTGAGTGGTTTTAGGGACGGTAATTTGTCACATCAGTGACAGTGGTCCAGCCCTGGGCTGGGCTCTGTATCTCATTGGCATTTCTGGCCCAGCCGGACTGTTGGAGCCCAGGGATCCCTGCGTGCTGCCCATGGGTGGTTTGCTAGAGAAGACACGAGCTAGGCCTTGCCCCTGTGACAGTACAGAGAAGGCATCCTGTCAGCCTTGTCCATGGAAAGCAAACTGATCCTTGTCCTCCTTCCAAAGCGGGATGGAGTAAAAGGCACCCACCTGGTCAACCACTGCCTATCAAACAGCAGTGGAGGCCCGATGGCTTCTGTCCCAGGACTGTGGGCATCAAAGAGGGCACATCTGCCTTTCAGCCCCGATAGTCTATAGTCAGCTGGAGCCTCCGCTCGCCTGTTTGGCCACACCAGGCTCTTCTAGGCAGAGATTGTGGCGTGGAGGACACCCATAGCCGTAAGGTGCTTTATGAGTCATGTCCCGTCCTTCAACAGGGAGCCTGGGCAATGCAGCGAGGAGATGGGAGCACTGAAGGTTTGTGGCCTGTCACTGGCCTGACCATGACAGCCCGAGTTTGCTGGGACAGGAGAGGGTGTCTCGCAGTTGCTGCTGGGAGGCCCAGCAGTGCAGGACACCAACTCCAGTGCCTTCTCTGGTGGGAAAAATGGCCACAGGGGCAGCCACAAGGCCACGGGGATCAACTTGCAAGGCAGTGGTAACCTCCTGTCCCCAGCCCCATGTGGAAGACCCCAAACCTCTCCATGCTCTTCACTGCCCGCCTCCTCTGTGTCTTCTGGAATGATGAATGACGTGGGCACCTGTATCCAAAAGCACTGAAGATGTTTGTTCACTGACCCCAAATCGTGCATACACTGTGGACCACAGCCTTTGGTTCCTGGGGGGTGGTTGGGGCTCCCAACCACTAGGCCATTTTTAATTTAGTCTGGGTAAGGAGGTCCCTCCCGGGGTCTGGGCTCCTCCTTTTTTACCACTCTTTAAGTGGGGGTGGCGGGGAGGGGCCAGGCAGAGACAGATTATCCTTGTTGAGCTCCCGGTCCTCCTAGAAACTATTTTTCCCTGAGTTCTCCATTGGCAAGTCCATCTATAGCAGGGGTTCTTAACCTGTTGTGTTCCACGGACCCCTCTACCAGTCAGGTGAAAGCCACGGACCCCTCAGAATGTAGCTGCAGAGTTTTATGACACTTAACATCGGCGTGTCTTTAAATTTTAGGCTCATTCAAAATTACGTTTTACAACTTTCTCATAATTTCAACACCTGATAACCTAATACGGTTCAACATCTGTTCAAACAGTCATTTCCAGCCAACATTTAGAGATTCAAGTTTTCCCACAGCATCATAAAACCATCTCCACCATTCTTGCCAACCTTTTTGCAGGCAGTTATCCACTGCACTCAGAACATGCTACATCAAAATAAAAAACATACTAAGTCCACACTAGACTATGTATCACTCAATAAATATATCACACCTGCACCAACACATCCTCACAAGAATATTGTGTTTTTGAATTTTCAATTCAAGCTCACGGACCCCCTGAAATCTTAAAAACCGCTGATCTATGGTGTCCTGAGACCCATAGATCTGGTAACTACGAGAACAGAGCTTGGTGAATCGGCACCTGAGATGAAGGGTACAACAAAGCCACTCAGTTGCATCTCCCACAGGAAGACTTGAGGTGAGAAGAACCAGCTTGTTGCCCCTCTTAGGGGACAATCCTCACACCCACCTCAAGATCACACTGGGTGGTTTGGGTGTGGACATGGCTGGTTCTGGAACAGATAGAAGTCATATGCCAGGGGAGTGGGCACCAGGCAATGGAAGCCTTGGCCTCACTGATCTCAGTGTGGAACCAGTGAACCAACAACCTGGCATTCATGCAAGGATTCCCCAAATCCCATTTCTCACCATCCTTCTCCCAGAGGATGGAAAGAGCATGCCCAAGGTCCTCCAGCCATGGTCCTGGACCTCTACCCAGTCTGGTAGGGCAGGGACAACTCCATAATTGAGTCCACAGATCCATGAGCCCTTTGTCATCCAAGATAGTCCAGAAGGCACATAACAAAAGGACTGCCAGAGGAGCAGATGTGCTTCAAGCAGTTGGGCACCCGCCTCCCACAGGTGAGGTCCCAGATTCAGTTCTCAGTACCTTCTAAAGATGAGCAGACAGTGAGCAGATGACGAGGAAGCCATGGGGGGCGGAGGGAGAATGCCAGTATGATAAGAACTGTCACCCCACTCTGGACTTCCCTGGGCACCTGGCTTGCTGTGCTAAAACCTGAGAAGTTACTGAACAGTTCATTATGGGAACACAGTCTTGAGCCCGACAGGCTCCCAAGATATGACTGCGTTATTGCCTGTACAGCACAAAGGAGCAGGGGCAAGACCCAGCTGTGGCTGGTCCCCTGGGGCAGGCTGCACATCACCTTCTCTGACAGAGGGCTGAGCTTTTAAACGCTCCAGAGAGGAGAGGCTCTGCCAGTGAACCACTTTTGTGGCATGGAAAGCTGGGGCTGAGTAAGGATTTAATGTATCACCCGGCTGCCTGCAGTCTCTTGTGAAATAGAAACATACTGAGCATCTCCCAGTAGACACACAAATGGAAACAGAAAACTGCACACTAATAAACAAAAGTGAAAACATGACAAACGTTTGCATGCAAACAAGCAAAAGGGGAAATGGAAGGGATAGGTGAAGGTTGGGAAATGGGTAACTCTCCGTGACTTCCCCAGCGAAGGAGCCCACTGCCCCTGTGGCTGGACCGTGTGCAGAGATTAGGATAATCATCGTGGTCAGTCCGGTGGAACCATACCCACACCCCATCCTGGGAACCCACCCAGTCTGGATAGTCCCCCCCCCTCTCACCCCCCCTCCCCTCCAGTGACTGGGGTTGGCAGGAGCCAGAGGTAAGGGCAGCAGTTCCCAGGGCTCTCCTCTTGCCCTGCCCCACCTCTCACACCTGAGACGGAGGAGACGCTACAGCATTGGGGTCATCACAGAATCGTGCTTAGTTCAGCAACGGTTTATTGTGGGCCTCAAGGATCAGCTAGTTGGGAGTGGGCAGGGCCAAGGGGCTGCAGGTGCCTGCCCTGTCCTGGCCGGTGGCCCATGGGACCGAGGCCCACCCCTGGCTGGGCAGCCAGATCCCAGCCTGCTGGCCTCTGCACACGCGGGGGTGCAGGCTAGACCTTCAGGGAGCCCCTCCGCTCCTGTCCCAGCACACCGGGTGGGCCCTGCTCCCAAAGCCCAGCTTCCCTTGGCTCCAGAGTTGGCAGCAGAGGCCTAGGAAGAAGGGGAGTCCCCTGTTTTCTGGGAGGTGTCATCTGGGGGCCCTGGTGGGGGAGGAGAGGGTTGGGGCAGGGCCCCTGTGCCATTTGGGTGCTCCACTCTCTCGAACAGGATGAGCATCTCACAGTGCGGGGTCTGCGGAAACAGGTCCACGGCCATGGCCTTCACTGGCCGGAATGCTCCACCCTTCACGCGGTTGGAAGGGGCCCTGCAGAGGCTGTGTGGGGAAGAGAGGCGTGTCAGGCAGGCCCAGTGTCTCCTGTAGAAGGCCCTCAGGCTCAGCCCTGGTCTGCCAGGCCCCAGCCCTCCCCTCCCCTCCCCTCCCACTTACTCCACAAAGTTGCCCATGGCTGCCCGGGGGTTGCAGGAGATGTACAGAAGCCGCCTCAGGTTTTCAGCTCTGCGCACAGCCAGGATCACTTTGGAATCTGGGGAAAGGATAGATGGGTGCTGGGTCACCCGGGAAGGTGAGCATGCCCAGACACTGCTGCCCTGTTTCCCCATGACGCTCCCACCCCTGGAATGGAGGCCACTCACGCAGGCCAGCACGGGGCGGGTCCAGGACGGCGACAAGCTGCTGGGTGGCCAATCTGCTCACCAGGGTGGGCACCAGGTCCTCGGCCCTCCCGCAATGGAACTCGACGTTGCTTAGCTCTGGGGACAGTGGGGTGGCTCTGGGAGGGCCTGGGACAATCTGTCCCCAGGGCCCACCCATCACTGGGAGATCTGCTGGCCCCTCCTGCGGTCCCGCAGTCCTGGTTGGGTGGGCACACAGCAGGTCCCTGGGAAGCTGTTCTGAACCCTTGGCCCCTGGCTGAGACCCCAAGCCTGAGTGCCTACCACCTCAGACCCTGGGGCCCACCCGCCCTCACCGTTCATGTGGGCGTTTGCCCGGGCATCTTCCACAGCCTCCTGGCAGAGCTCAATACCAATGACTCTCTTCACCTTCTGAAATGGAAAAAGGACAGGCCGATAGCTCCCCACCCGAGGGTCCGCAGGCATGGGGGGGACAAACGGCGAGTGGGGAGAGAGTGGCAGGGCTCACCTGGGCCAGGGCCAGGCCAATGGTGCCAGTGCCGCAACACACGTCCAGCACCGTGCTCTCCACGTCCAGCTGGGCCCAGTCCTGGACAGCTGTGTACAGCACCTCGGCCGCTGGTGTGTTCACCTGGGGAGTGAGGTGCAGGAGGGCAGGGATGTTATCCAGCTGTCTGGAGGCTGCCCTGGGGGCACCCTATGAGCCCTTTCTGGACCCCACGCTCCCAGACACCACCCGGATTCCCCAGGGCGGCTCCCACAACTTGCTGACCCCCGTGGCCCTTCCTCGTTCGGTCCTTTACCATCAGCAACACTGACCCTCCCCTGGGGTTCTCCCCCACCCCACTCTTCCAATGACCCCACCTGAGTGCCCGAGCACCCAGGCCATCCCAGGACTGGGCATTCTACCCTCATGGGGCTTATGGTTTTAAACACCTACTCGACTTCAATGACTCACTCCTGATCCATCAAGCCAACACATCTAGCTTTCCCCGCTCAGCAAATGACACCACCCACCTCTTAGCTCAGAACAGAGACCCTAGGAAGACCCCAGCTCCTGTCTCCAAAACAAGCTCCCCTTGAAAACAGGAAGCCACCTCACCTGCTCCCCACTGCCTTCTGGTCCCAGACCCATGCCTCTTGCCAGGCTCTCCCTGCTACTTCCCATCCCCCTGCCCCCCCCCCTCCCGCCACACACACAAATCCCCTGCAGCAAGGAGGCTGAGATTTAGAGGGGTCAGCCCGGCCCAGAGACTGCAAGGGCCTCCCTTGTACCATGCTCAGGGGCACCCTTGGTGGGTGTGCTGTGGAAAAGCCTGCTCCTCACCTCCCTAGAACAAGAAAAAATGACTGCAATACAGAGACTTTCAGATCATTGCAATCACTAAATTCGTGAAATTTTATGTGTTTCGCTCTTGTGGCCCCCTGCCCAGAGGCTCTTCCCCAGATCCCTGCAAGGCCAAGCCCTGATCCACTCTGTCCCTGCCATGTCCCAATGCTACGCCAGGCCTCTCTCCGCAAGCTCTTCTACCTGGAAAAAGGCATGAGGAGAAATCTGAAAGGTCAGTCCCAGCAGGTCCTCGTGGATGTACCGGTCCCCAGCCACATGCTCCAGGGGCAGGCCCCCCTGGTTGGGGGTCTTTCTGTGGAGGCCGGAGATGGGACCGTCAGCACAGGGCCGAGGCTCACAGGGACCCGCCCTGGCCTGCCCCAGCTGCTCACCGCTGTCCCTCCTCTACAAAGTACAGGCAGGTCACCCCGCTGGTCCTGCCCGGCCCTGCCACGAAGTATTGTGCCAGAGAAGCCTTCAGCTCCCCCAGCTCCTCTCGGCTCAGCTTCTAAAGTCAGGGAAAAAAGACCTCATCAGTGTGTGCTGCCTGCACCATCCTGGGCCCAGGAAGCACCCCCCACCCATAGGACCCCCACCAACCTGGTACCTGGGGGTGGAAGTAGGCAATGGCCATGGCCTGGCCGCGACGGCTGGTGCGCACGGTGAGCTGCTTCCAGTGGCCCGCGTATGTTTCTGGGTTATATGCTGAATATGGGGTGGACCTGGGGGGACCAAGAGAGACCTTGAACCACCAGAGTTCCTTGCTGTATGCGTACCAGATGGAAGTGCAGCCACCTGCTCACCCAGCTAATCATCTTCCTAAAGACGGTGAGATTCCCCAGCCCCCCAGACAGGTTCTTACTACCCAAGGACCATGAGCCCCACCCCCACCCCCGCCCAGCCCCCAAGTTCTTACCGGATGAACTCCTGAAAAGCCTTCACCACACACTTGGTGGCCTCAGGGATGTGCATGGTGTTGAAAGGGGCTGCCACTGCACATGTCCCGCCTTTGTACTTGCCAAGCCGGCAGCCAACGGTGTTGTCCTCTCCATCCACCCCAACACCCACCAGAAATTCACACTTATTACGATACTCAGTCTATGGAAAAAAGAGGAGGACAGAGAGAGAAAAAACATGCCTGACCACACTCGGCCACCCAGCAATCAAAATTATAATTTTTTTTTTTTGAGATACTGGTGCCAGGGACTGAACCTGGAACTTTGCATATGGGAAGCTGGCACTCAACCACTGAGCCACATCAGCTCTCCTATTATTTTTTAAAATTTTCCTTTATTTTTCTTTCTTTATCCCCCCCTTTTCCCCAGATAGTTCGCTTGCCTGTCTGCTCATTGTTTGGTTGCCGTCTCCAGGAGGTATTGGGAACTGAAACCAGGACCTCCCACATGGGAGGCAAGTGCCCAACAGACTGAGCCACATCCTTTCCCTCCAGTCATCAAAAGACACCCCGGCAAGTGAGAGACCTGGGTCCCCCACAGGAGCTGGGATTCCAGGAAGCAAAACCGACAACATCCAATAGTTACATCCCCAGCCAAAAAAAAGGGCAGAAAAGAGGCAAAAAAAGGCGTTTCTACATTATAAGATGTGGGTTGCAGCTGCACCCGCCTAGGCTTACCTGCAGAGGCGATGGCCTGACTCCCTCCAGTGGGCAACAAGCCTTGTTATGCTCATGCCTCTGCGCAAGCAGCCATGGCAGCAGAGCGCGGTTGGTGCTCCCAATCTCCCTGCAGGACGAGGTTGGCCACGTCGGACTTGGGTCACCGTACAACCCTTCCCTAGCCACTCTCCAAACACCCAAGCTCCTGGGCAGCTCCCTCAGGACCTCACCATCCCCACTGCCATAACAAGAGCCCCATGGTGTGCGTCTTCACGTATGGCTGGGGTGGAGCGTGGCCCCCACACTCACTTGGCAAGTCTCTGCAGCACCTGCTCGCACTCCTTCCGCTTCTGCTCAAGCTGTTCAGCATAGGGCACTGTCCAGAGTGGGGTCACCACGTCCGCGATGCACGCAGCTGGCAGCTCCTGCTCACCCTCACCCTCACGCCGCCGCTTCCGGGCCATGGGATCAGCCTTGGGCCTGGCCAGGCGCACACTGAGCGGGCGGCCCTTCCAGAGAGCGCCATGCAGCACACTCAGGGCTCTGTCCCGCTCAGGGGCGCTGCGGAATGTCACAAAGGCGCAGGGCGGCTGCCCAAAGAGTTTGGTCTTGTGAGGCTGCAGGCCAAAGCGGCCCAGGAAGCGCCGAATGTCACTGAAGCTGGCGTGGCGGGGCACATTCTGCAGCTCCAGCTTAAAGATCTCTGAGGTGAACAAGTCATCCCTGATGTAGCCGTAGAGCCCGGGCGCAGGCTCCGAGGCGGCTGCTGCCTGGGTCCCCAACTCTTCTTCCTGCTGTGGGAGCTGCGGGGGGCTGTCCGGCGCGCAGCTGCCGTCCTGGCTGCAGCCCTCCACGGGCTCGGGGCCCTGCGTGGGCACAGACGGGCGCTGGGGATGGACCACCGACTCCCACAGGCCTCCCCATCCCCACCCGGTCCTCCTTTCTACGCCCCACGCCCAGACCCCTGGCTTCTTCCCTCCACCGTGTCACCACCCACGCCTTCTCCGCGTCCCACACGGTCCCAGGCCCCGCCTCCAGATCTCCCTTGCCTTTACTTCGTGGCCCGGCGTGTCACTCATCGTCCTTCCGCCGCCTACGCTGGGGCCCACGGGGGGCCACCTCCACCCGCCAAGTCCAGGGCCTGACCCACGGGAGGACGGAGACTCGAACTCCCAAGGCTCAGGCTCGACTCGGTCCCTGGCTCGGGCCTATGCCTACCCCGCCTACCAGAGACCCGAACCGACCGCTCTATAGTCAGCCAGCGCGGGGGCGCCAGGGCCGCGCATCTCTATCGTCCTGGCTTCCGGTGACGTGATCGCCACTCGCCGGATCCGCCCTCGCCCCTCCCGCGGTCTTCCTTTGCCAGCGCGAGGGGCGCGCGGCCGCGGGGCGGAAGTGAGCGCAGGGGCCGCCGGGAGTGCGCGGGAAGCCCGGGGGTGGGCGGGACAATGAGAGCGTCCGCGGCCTGGGTCAATAAAGCTGCGCTGGTTTTGAATCGCCGCGCGTTTCCCGCCGCCGGGGTCAGGGGTCGGAGTTCGGGTCGCCGCGCGGAGGGAAGAGCGGGCGGGCGGGAGGTGTCGGCGCCAGACGCGGAGGGAAGGAGCCGCGACCAGCCGCCGAGAGGCCCCTGAACCAGCGACGTCCGAGCCAGCCGAGCCGCCGCCGCCGCCGCGCCCCCATGGCGTCCGCCAAGGTGCGGCGGGGACGGGATGGGACAGGGCGGGCGGGATCGAGGAGCCGGGGCCGCTACCGGCAGCCACGTGGGTGGCCCCGCGCCGCCAACCCCCGCCGGCCTGCGGGACGCAGGGGTCGGCGCTGTGGGGAGAGCGGCCTGCGGGCCCACGGGGCCCTGATGGCGCGCGAGCGGGTTGGGGCTGCGAGGAGCTCGGCCTGCGGGCCCACAGGGGCCTCGGGGGGCAGCGGGGGCGCCCGTGTGACCTTGGGGCGGCCCCGGGGAGGCCCGGCCGCCCGAGCTCCACGGTCTCGAGTTCGCTCTACGCGCTTTCGCCGAGGACGCGGGCGGGAGGCCGGTTTCCTCCGGCGCGGCCCACCCGTGTGCTCCCCGCCGGCGCCGAGCATCCCTCGCTTCCGCCGCCCACGCAGCACCTCATTCAATTCGTCTTCATGCCCAGACCCGCTACAGGCCACTGCTGGCGGAAACTTGCGTTCCAGCGGGGCGGACGGGCCCCTGGATGCGCCGATCCTGGGTGGGGGCGGCTTTGTTGGCTGCCGGTGCCCGCTCCGGTGAGCTGGCCGCCGAGGCCCAAAGAAAAGGAGCTTTTAAGAGTTATTTTTTCATTTCCGGGGTTGGAGTCTGGTAGTGAAGATTCGGTGTGCCAGGAGGGTTTGTAGATAACCAAGTCACGTGTTTTGCAAGCGTGGGGTATAAAATGTGTTTCTTGGGGGCTTTGTAATTCTCTGCCTCTAATTGGAGTTTTATAATTTTTATTTGCGTGATGATTTTCTAAACCTCGATAAGTGTTGGCAGAACTGTATATTCCACAGAAATAACAGAAGTTCTATAGCAACCTTTTTATCTTTTAGAAGGGAAAGAAAGGAAATGTTATATGAAGTATATTGGTTGCAAGTTTCCTCTACTAAGTAAGTAAGAGCACAGATGTTTCCGGCTTGTTTTAAGGATACCCCACTCCCTAAAACCCCTCTTCCACCCATCACGTCCATTCACGCTGGTACAGCAGTATCATCTGCCTTTTGCAGACAAGGAAACAGAGGGTCAAAGAAATGAGACGGTTTCTCCCCGGCCACCGGACAAGCTGGTGGCTGCATTTTAGGAGTCAGTCTGGCACAGATGCAATTAATGCATGTGTGTTTGGGGGAGAGGTGTGAAATGCAGTATCTCACTTTCACACTCACCTGGTGATTCTGTGGAGTTGGGCATAAGTGCAGATCTTAGCTAGTGTGGAAGACTGTGGGCTTAATTTCTTACTTGGGTGAGGCCTGTCCTTTGCAAAGGCCGTTACGAGTGGGGATGTCCCTTTGGGCCTTGGCACACACCTGGCTGTTCCCAGCTTGCAGGTAGCAGAGTCACCTCTTTGCATGTCCCTCCCCAGGACACTCACGAGGACCATGACACCTCCACCGAGAATGCAGATGAGTCCAACCATGACCCCCAGTTTGAGCCTATTGTCTGTCTTCCCGAGCAAGAAATCAAAACGCTGGAGGAAGACGAAGAAGAACTTTTTAAAATGTAAGTAGGCTGATGGTGCTTCTCGTGGAATATTGGAATTGTGGTTTGTACGGGTGCCAAGGACTCTGCCTCTCCTCTAATCAGACCAGGGTTGCTTGAAGAGAGAGCATTAGATTCACATGAGAATTTATTTCATGTGGAAATTCAGATCTGCTGTTGGAATTCACGCGTATCCTTAAATCTGTATGGGGTCTTCTCCAATTCCCTGCTGCCTCATTCCTGCTGCTCTGTTCCCTGGGGCTCGTCTCCCCAGCTCCCATTCCTTGGCACCCTGAACCCAAGAACCCACAGGCTCCTTCCTTGGTTGAGCAAGGAATCCCAGCCATCTCTTGTCACAGAGCCCTTTGGCTGTTGACTGTATGAATTCTGACCCATAACGTTTATAGACGTGCAAAATAAAGCCTGGAATTGCATAGGAAAACGGGATAGGATGCACGGGTGCCTTAAGGGAGCAGCCCTGGTGGCGGGTGTGGTCGTGAGGTGTAATCCTTACGTGGAGGGATTTGCAGCAAAATACCTGTGAACAGGTCACAGCCCTGCTGCTGCTGCGGCTGCTGCCGGCGCTCACAGTCGCGGGGGACGCTGGATTCAATTCAAGGTAGCAGAAGTAAGGTGGTCGCCCGTGTTTGTGGATCCCCCGCCCGGTATAAGAATCCTTGTTCTAGAGGGTTTGATTGTTTTGCTGCAGGGGTGGGAAGCAGAGACAGAATCATTGACAGGGTGACCCTTCCCCTGGGGGAACAGCCCCCTCTTGTGTTGGGGTAGCTGCTGTCTTCCTGAAGATCCTGGTTTGCCAGGTCTCTGCTCTGCCCAGAAATGATTCTGTGGCTGGGAGATGGCTTGTGCGGGTGCAGGCTGCAGGGGGCTGCGGCTGCTCCCACCATCCTTCTGCCCCCGTGGGAATGCTTCTCGTGACCTGGGGACACAGCCCTCTTGGATCATGGAAGGGAGCAAGGCCGCAAGTCAGGCCTTGGTCTCTTGGCCTTCGGTTCCTGGGGCATGTCTTGATCAGAAACCTAGTTAAAGGTGCAGACTACCTTAATAGAATTGAGGCTGGGGAGAGAGTAGAGGCTTTTGCTCTGCACCCAGGGGACCCTGGAAGAAAAGGGACTTGGGCATTAAGTAGAGCTCCCTGTTGGGTGCCTCAGCCCTGAGTGGCTGTGGTACAGCCTACCAGCAGTCCCTCTCTAAACGGGGGGCCAGGCAAAGCTGCCAGGGTCCCCAGCTCCTGCCTGCTTTCACGCTGTTCACTTCACCAAGGCACCTGCTCATATGGTCCCCCCAGGGGCTGAGGAGTGCTTTCCCTAAACCAGCTGCACGGAAATGCCCGTGCCACTTTGCCCACCTGGGGCCATTTACCCTCCAACCCCAGGGGCCAGGCCAGGCCCGTCCATTTAGGGCATAGCATCACAACCTAGTTTTTCCTCTTTACTTCTGAAATGAAATGGACTGGGGTTCGTTGGGCCATTCTCCATTCTGTGTGTGAGGGGCGGGGAGCGTTTTGACATCTTCTCTTCAGGTAGGAAGAGGGGGGCAGCCCCCGTGGTCAGACCCAGAGCAGGCGTCCTTCCCTGGGGCAGCCCGCGGGCTCTCCGAGTCACTTGTCCCCATGCGTCTAAGCTCTCATCTGCTGACCTCCCTGAAGGCGGGCAAAGCTGTTCCGGTTTGCTTCGGAAAGTGACCTCCCCGAGTGGAAGGAGCGCGGCACAGGTGACGTCAAGCTCCTGAAGCACAAGGAGAAGGGGACCATCCGCTTGCTCATGCGCAGAGACAAGACACTGAAGGTCTGCGCCAACCACTACAGTAGGTACCTGGGCGGCGCACCACGGGGACTTCCACAGCTCAAACAGGAAATGTGCTCGAGGGGGAGCAGGGGACCAGGACACGGGGCTTGAGGCAGTGGCTTGGGGGGGTCTCTGCCCTACCCATGAGGCTCCCAGGGAGGATTCTAGGAGGGGCACCAGCACCATCGGGGCGAGGTGGCTGCCACAACTGCAGGCACCCACAAAAGCCCCCCAGCAGCCCCAGCTCACTTGTGAGGGGGTCTGGGAAGGGACATGTGGGGCTGTCTCATAGTGAAGATAACACTGGTGACACACAGCCTTTCCTGGCACCCTGTCTCTCGGCTTCAGGGCTATCCTGCAGTACCACCAGCATATGTGCCCGCAGGGCGTGGTCAGCAGACATGCCTGGGCAGCTCCCAGCCCAATATGTCAGCCTTTGCTGGGCGCAGTGTGTTTGAGAAGCACAAGAAGTGCACAGGGCCTTCTCCTGGGCTTGTGTCCCTGGTAAGGGGGCAGGACAGGCCCCAAGCCTCCCAGGTATCGAGCCAGGACTCCACATCCACCCTGCCTTGCTCTGCTCTGCATTCCAACTCCACCCAAGCAAAGTCCCCTTGGGATGGGGGCTGGCTTGAGCTGTCTCTCTGTGTGTCGTTCCCCCCCTGCCCCAAGCCATTAAGCTTCCAGAGAAGGTCCAGGCCCCATCCTGGTTCTTCGTTTTGAGCTCAAACCGTGCAGGATTCTTCATGTTGCTGGGTGTTTTTCCGTGATATAGGTCTCTTTCCCATGTGGCTGAAAGTTGGTTTGGTTCTGCATCCTGGGTGTCAGAACTGTTGGTCCACAGCCACAAAGTACCTGGCACACCCAGAGAACAAGGCAGTTGGCGGCAGGAGGCGGCTGTGGCACCTTTGCATGCCAATATGCTCCTCAGGCCACACTCAACCTGGCATGCTAGGCAGGACTGGGGGTAGGGGGACACGTGGGGTCTGCAGAAGGTGAATTGGAGGGAGCTTGAGAGCCCGGAGGCCCAGCGTCTCAGCATCACAGACTTGGAGCAGGTGGGGCTCAGAGCGTGGGGCTGCTGTAGTCCCCTGCTTGAGACTTCTGTGCTGCAGCATCCTCTCCCACTCAGGCTAGGGGCACGGCAGATGCTCCAGACCAACATGCCCAAAGGGGCGGCTCCCTGCCTGGCGCAGAAACCCATCTGCCCTCGGGGTTGGGCAGGGCAAGCTCATCCAGGCCATAATGCCTTCCTCTAAGCCTCACGGGGCATATGTGGGGTTCCACGAGAGGCAGCCTATGTAATGGTAGAAGTGAGGGGTGGGGGTCCGACCTGGGTCTCAGCTGCTGGGGTGGCCACCCTGGGACGTGAGTGTGGCCATTACCTTTTGCCCTCGTCCGTGGTCCTGAAGGGGCAGGACTATGCTGGTTGACCCTGGACAGGGCACCTCAGGAGACTGGCCAAGAGGTCCACAGGTTCCTGGATTTGGAATGAAGTGCACGGAACATGGGGTGGTGGCCGGAGCTCTTGGTGGCGTGCAGAGCACAGGTCTCCTGGTGGGGGTGGGGCGGCCGGGCCGCAGGGAGGACCGCACAGGCTCATGAGCTTCTCCCCCCAGTCACACCGCTGATGGAGCTGAAGCCAAACGCGGGCAGCGACCGGGCCTGGGTCTGGAACACCCACGCCGACTTCGCTGATGAGTGCCCCAAGCCCGAGCTGCTGGCCATCCGGTTCCTCAACGCCGAAAGTAAGCCACCCAGGGCAGGCACTTGAGGAGGGCGGGGCTGCCGTTCCTGGGGGAATGGATGCTGACTGGAAAGAGCGTGGTGGAGGCAGTGCTGCTGCTCTCCCTCCTGGCGGCCCCAAGGAGAGAATGGTGGGCAGCTTGGACTGCAGAGGGTGCTTGCTCCCAAGACATGTCCAGGCTGTCTGGAGCCGCGGCACTGTTTTCGCTGAAAGCTAGAGTGTCTAGATGCCCCGAGGCCCTTGGTGCTACTGTAAGCAATCATGTTCTCACCAGGAGGTTTAGCTTTTTGTCCAAGCTGTAGTGTCTGTCAAGTGTTGTGGGAAGTGAGACTGACCCCCTGGGACTCCCCATGTTCCCCTCTCCGGAAGACACACACACGTGTGTCTTGTTACTGCCTCACATCAGAGGTCTGCATGCTGCTCTCACCCTGGCCCATGCCTCCTTCTGGTCCAAGTTTTAGCCGCCTTAGGCCCGGGGCCATGACAGCTGGCCCAGCCAGGGCAGACATGTTTGATCAGGGCCCCAGGCAGGTGGCATATTCCCTTATGGCCACCTGGGCAGACCTGGCCCCTGCCTGGATTTTTCCAGAGCTGCACCTGGTAGGGTCCTGGAGGGTCAGGTGGGTGGCATGGGCCTGGCACCTGAAGTGGCTAACCATATGGTGCTGGGGAAACTCACCTTTGCTCTGGGGTCTTCAGCCTGTCAGGAGCAGACCCTGTGGCATGGAAGGACATCACCCACTTGGGTGCCCAAACCTTTGCCACCCCCCCCCCGCCACCCCAGCCAGCTCTGCTTGGGCCTGAGGCTTCCATCCAAAGGGAGGTAGGGCCAGCCCAGCACCCAGTCTCAAGGGACTCGGGCCACCATAGCTACATGGCCTGTAGCCCAATGGCCTGGCTTGTCCTTAGGTCAGAGATGGCCATGGGATGGACTGTTGGGAACCCCTTTCAGATCACTCACTTGTGTCCCTGTGCTGGGACTGCTCAGATGCTTATAAACATCTCTTTTTTCCCCCATAGACGCACAGAAATTCAAAAAGAAATTTGAGGAGTGCAGAAAAGAGATCGAAGCGCGAGAAAAGAAAGGTGACTTGGCATCCTGTGAGGCGGGGTGGGGGCTCCTCGCAGACTCACTCTGCATCTGACTGCAGCCCCAGTCTGGGTGCTTTTTCCGTCTGCCAGAGAAATGCCTGGCCACTGTGAGGGCCTCAACCTGTCGGTGGCACTGCAGCTGGCCGGGGACAGTGGTGCTTCTGGGGTGGGCTGGTGCTCAGGCCTGTTCTGGCTCCATGCCCTGAGCCACTAGGAGCAGGCCACAGTCCTCTCAGGTTAAAAGTACTTGAGGCAGCATCCTGTGGCTATTTCCTGCAGGGGCTGTGGCCATGGTAGCAAGCCACTAGGAGTTACCAGTGCCCTCGATGATGAGGACACTTGTTCATTTGGATGCCACCTTCTCTAACAACTGGGCTTGCCTTGGGGGTGATGGAGAGGGACAGACTGGCGAGTTCGGCCTGAGCAGCTGCTGGATGTGGCCAGGATGACACTGTCCCCAAGGGGCCGGGTGAGGCAGGCTGAGTACTGGGGCCTCTTGGGGCTCCCAGGCTGGAGCACCTCCTGCCCTGAGCCTCAGTGGGCTCGCCCTCAGGTCTGGGCAGTCACATTTCTGCTCTTACCACCTTCCCTGCAGGCCTGGGCAAAAACGATAATGCCGAAAAGGTGGCTGAGAAGCTGGAAGCTCTTTCGGTGAAGGAGGAGAGCCAGGAGGCCCCCGGGAACAAGGAGTCTGAAGAGGAGACCAAGGAGAAAGTCGAAGAGAAGCAATAAATTGTCTTACTGTATTTCCTTTTCCTTCCTTCCTTTTTCTTTTTCTCTTTCCTTTTTTTCCCCCTCCTCCACCCCTTATTTTCTGTTTGTTTTTTACAAGGGACTTTATATAAAGAACTGAATTCCATCCCAACATTCAGGTTGTTTTTTTTTTTGTTTTGTTTTTTGGTTTTTTTTTTTCCCCTAAGTTTTTGCCCTGTCGAGGATGACTTCAGAAAATCCATTCCCCAGTCATGAAAATGTACTGTGCTAACTTTCTTTTCCATAGTGGAAACACTTATTTATAGTCATCAAATATAGTGAATAAAAACACATTTGAAAACGATGTCTGATAAAATTATATAGAGAAAGCCCTTGGGAAACTTCAGAGCCCCAAAACCCATGCCCTCCTTCCTCTTTGAACTGTCTCAAGTTTCCTCTTGACATCTTTTGAAATTTGAAATCCCCACCAAGGCAGCCAACCCAGATAGCCCTTCAAGCCCACCTGCCCTAAACCCGCCCCTATAAGACAGAGAAACCCTCGTCCAAAAAACAGGATTCAAACTACCTTTTTATGTCTGCGTAACTCATTTGCCAACCATAGAACCTCGAAGCGAACTTCTGTTTTTACAAGTGCTCTGGCTTCCTTTGCGTTAGCAAAACTTTAGCATTCCAGTTATGATGCTGTGGTCTGCAAATTTTACTCCGATTTGACTTAGACAAGTTCGGAGGCCCCAGTGAGCTATAGAACAGACCCTCCGGTGACTGGCCAGGTGAGGCACCCACAAGAGACCCCTTTGTGTCTGTGCCATCTGATTGCTGAGACTGCATCCCCCAGGTAAACTCTCCGATGTCTGAACTCTGCAATTTGTGTCAAGTACGTTTGCCTTTTATTCGGGACCTCTGTTTTGAGTTTGGTTTTGGTTCTGTCGTCAGACCTTCCATTTGATTTCATTTCATTTCTCCCTCTAGCTCTTAGTTTTCTGAATCCATGAGGCCTACTAAGCCAACTCCCAATCAGGGTCACATGGCAAGTGGTTTGCCAGTTGTCTCTTGTGTCATGAGCTGCCTTTTCTACCCACTCACCCAGGGGATCCTAGCAGCTGAGCCAGAAGGCCTGGGGCCTGAGAGTATTGGTCTCATGGCACCATAATGGGGTCTTCTGGCTCTAAATTTTCCTTTCCTACTGCTAAATTCATGCTCATATATGCCCGCACTATGGACCTGTGACTTTCTGTTCATGGGTAGATCTGATAGAGTAGCCACATTGAGAAACCTTATAGGTGCAAAATTGTTCCTTTCAAAGATTGGTATTTGGAGGCTGCTAGAGGACAATCTGCCTGCACAATAGCTTCACTTTCATAGGTTCATTAGAAAAAGGAGAGGTCAGAACAGAGGAACAAGCTTCAAACCAAACCTCTAGCTCCCCCATCTTCCTGTACCCAGCCCTTCCCCCCCATAGCTGCCCTAACCGGTTCCTTTTGACCACCCTAGAGGGAAAATGGTCTAAACCAGGTTCCATTAAAGATTAAGCCTTATGGAACCTGGCTGCCTACTAGAGCTGGATTTAAAACTTGGATCCAAACGGGATTCTTCCAAATACAACCAGCAAAATATTCCTAGAAGAATGTAGAATTCCTTTGGGTGCATGTGATCCAGGACTGCCTGACCTATATCGGCTGGTACACATGTCGGTTAGAACCTCAGATGCTATAACCTGGATGGCAAAAACTGGTTGGATTGACCCGGAAAGGGACCTATGAGATTTCTCTTTCACAATAAATCTGAGAACCAGATAGACCTGAGATATAGGGCAAAGTTTCTGTAAGATTACAAGTCAGAGCAAAGAAAATCTTGAGTCCCCTCCACAGATTACAAGGGGAAAGCTTTAGCCTTCACATTGAATAAATAACCACAATTTCTCTCATGTGCCAAGAGCAGAAATTCTGATAAAAATAGAGAAAGCCAGCTCTTTTCTATAAACTAGTGAGTTTTTTGTTTCCTGTGTTTTTATGTCTTGACTCACGGCTGAAACAATTTTAATTGAAAGCTATGAGCTCTATATTTGTGTCTGTCAGTGTGTTTGATGTGTATTTTCCTACCTCCAGATGGTCATACCAAATTGACATAGAAATCCTTAAAAGAGCTCAATTCAAATTGCTTCAAGATAAAGAAACCCTTATATATAACTTAATACCCCTATATAGCCCCAGAAATTAAGGAAACCAAACTTCTAATACTTTTGATTAAAGAAAGTATTTGTTGAACTGAATCCAAATGTTTTAAAAATTCATGTGCACGTGATCTAAGTAAACTTGGCAACAAGACTAGTTTAATAATGTTAGTTGAATAAAAACAGTTCTATCTTCTGAGTTAACAATGTTAGGTACAATATAAGCAGGCAGTTTTATTCCACCTGGGTATGTTCTTCCTAAGTTTATACAGGTTTATTGATCAAATAAGCTAGCATTCTACCTGCTAAGTGTTCAAAATGATGAAAAAAGTAAGTTTGTGTCTAACTGAATGGAGTTATTGTTCTGACATTTTATTTGAAGAGTTACTGTGTTCTGTAGCATGTCAGCTTGAAGACAATTTCCAACATCTTTTGGGTGTGTGTGTGTGTTAAGGAAAAAAGAGTCATTTTGTCCTCAAGTAAAGAGGGTGCTGCAGAATGAGAAACAGGAAAGTGTAGGACAAAACGTACATGTAAGAAAAGATTGTCGAAGCCTTGTGGAAATGGATTTTATTTGTCATGGCCAAAGTTGACTAAGATTTGATAGGCTTATTTATAAGACATCTTAAGTGCTTTCATAGCAAACAGTATATTCATGCAAAACTAGAATTTCGTTTTCTCTCTGCTGAAAGGATGACATTTTCTTTGATTATTGGTCTGTTCTTAGAGCAGTCTACCTAGAAGGCAAAGATTTTATGTTCTCATTGATATTTATATTGACCTTATCTTTTATTGCTTAAGAGAATAAGTCTTGGGGAAGCGGGTGTGGCTCAATGGATAGAGCTCCCGTTTACCATATGGGAGGCCCCGGGTTCGCTTCCCGGGGCCTCCTTGTGAGGGCAGTCTGGCCCGCGCGGCGCGGCGGGCTGATGCAGCAAGACCTCACAGCAAGGGGGAGATAAGCAGACACGGAAGAAACACACAGCGAATGGACACAGTAAAACACAAGCAGCAAGTGGGGGATAAATAAATAAATAAATAAATCTTTAAAAAAAAGAATACGTCTTTAGAAGTCTTAGGAGAAATATTGAGTCTTAAGAGAACAGGTCTTTTTTTAAAAAAAACTTTTTGTTTCCTTTTTTTACAATCATGTTACCTCCTCTATTTACTTTGAAACACTTTTATTGTCACTTTGCTAAAGGAGGTAACCAACTATTGTTTATCAGTGACCTATGATCCTATTTAGCCAAGTATTCAAACCTCCTGACGTGACATTTTGCCTTCTCAAAGTGAAAAAAGGAAATCTTTTTAAATTTCAAACTCTGGGATTTTCCAGAGGGCCCCTGGAACATCACCAAGGATTTGTTCTTTCACCTTATAAAAAGAGGTGCTAGAAATAGGTAGTGTTATTGGCATAGTTTTTGTGATTTAAAAAAAAAAAAAAGCTACATGCCATAAAAATAACCACATTTCTTTGTCAGTTACATTGTTTTAATCTGCTGCCTCCCTGAAAGTGCCTGCAATCAGCTACAGGTCAGAGTTTCATTTTCAGCAATAAATAAATAAATAAGGGGGGTGGAAGACTTGAAAAGAGAAGCAAGACAAGTTAAATTGTTACATCTGCAATTAACATAATCCTGAGAAAACTGTAAAAGGTGGGACAGGGTCAAATACTTCGACAAACAGCCCTTCTGGACATCTTCAAGTGCATGTTCTACAGCTATCCTCTTCTATGGGACACAAATATGTCCTTGTTATCATATGTCTACTTTCTGGATGGATAGAGACTTGTCCTCATCACAGGGCTACTGCCCTCACAGTAGCTAAAAAACGATTAGACTTTGTTTTCCCCACCTGGGGAATTCCTCCTATTCTCAAGCGATAGAGGCTCCCCATTTACTGGAGTTGTAATCAAGGACCGCTGCAAGGTCTTACCCATCAACCAAAAGCTCCCCTGCCCCCACCGTCCTCAGTCATCAGAAGTGGAATGAACAAATGGTATCTTAATATTTAAATTGGCTGAATTACCTGAATCTGTCTCTCGACCTTGGCCTAGGGTTCTTCCCGTAATCTTGATGGGCCTAAGATATATCCCACCAGGAAAACACCGGCCAACCTCTGATAACATCCTAATGGGAAGACCAGTGAGAGTCATTCTTTATCCTATTTTTCTGGACTGTAGCCTATTACAATGTGAAGCTGCTAATTATTGTCAAGGACTGATTGCATCTACCCAGTTCACACATCCAGGCTGCTTTTCCCGAGATGCCTATACAGCAAGCTCTATGTGACCTTCAACCCAGACACTTGCTATACTGGAAGAGACGTTGACAAAAAGACTGCTTTAGGACCTCATTGGAAAGGACCCAGAAGTAAAATTACTGGGGACTTGACTCCTGTGTCCAACTGTTACAACTAAAACTTGCTCCAAGCCCTTGGGAGGTCACTCCCATTTCGGATCTCAGGCTAAAATTGACAAGAGGATTCCAGAAGCAGAAAACATCAGATTTAGACAGCTTCTGCCTTTCATCTAAATGATCTCTTATTCATCTTCTACCCCTCAAAATACCCAGTCTCCACCTGCCATTATACCCTACTCTCACCATGATTTCCTTATCACCTCTGTATTAGAGTTCTCTAGGGAAACAATCAACAGGAGAGATCTGTAGATAGTATGAGATTTAAGTCTCTTACGTAACTGGGGGGGTGCACAAGTCCAGGTTCCACAGGCAGGCTGCAAACCAGAGGCTCCAGTGAAAGTCCAGTGAAGGTCCTTGATGAGTTTCTGGCAGATGTTGGCTGTCCAAAGATAAGCTGGAAAATTCTCTCTGCTGAAATCACTTCCCCTTTTAAGACATTCAACTGATTGGATAAAACGACACTCATTGCTGACGGCAACCTCCCTGGTTGATCATAGATGTAATCAGACATCTATGCAGTAAGCTCACTGATGACTAAAGCCCATAAATGTCCTTGTATTACAGTTAGCCCAGTGCTTGCTTGACCAAACAACTGGGCACAATTACCTGGCCAAGTTGACACATTAGCCTAACCATCACAGCCTCTTTACCCTATTTCTGCCCGATGTCGTCTTGCCTTGAATACAATTCCTTTGTCTTTCTAGGCTCACCATATGGCAACCGAAACCAACCTGTGCCCACCCTCCACTTTGTCCCCAAACAGGTATATCTCTAATAAACATCCCCCTTACATGTGTAGACTTGATCTTGACAGGAAACATCAGATAGACCCCAATCAGATCTCCTTTTCAGAATGACTGGGCTGCGCCTCAAGAGCCCCCCAAAACGGATTACAATGTGGCCTCTCTCACCCCAAGGAATGCAGCATTTTACTAAGAATCAGGCAGATAAAAAATGGCCACCCTTTAGGACATAAATGTTTCTATATGGCAAGACTCCTTTTACTTCCCTGAGACAGGAGCCAGACCCCCTTTAGAGACACCGTTTTCCTCCAAACACGCTAAGGTTTTAATAACGAGAACTTAACTCCAACTGAAGGCAGAAAATTCTGGTGGGCTGGAAGGACAAGGCAAAGGAAATTGTGGGTTCAATGAGACTTAAGATACCAGATAACGATGGAGATGATGGTTATGATTGTCCTTTTGGAGTTTACACCCAATTCTACAAATCAATATTCCCTTCTTTCAAGCGAATAGAAAACCTTATTAAGCTCTTAAAGGATGTTATTTTGTAGGTTGACATGACATGTAAAGGACTACCTGTAAATTAGTCTGGTCCTTGTTGTATAGCTTCTGCTGCTCCCCAGAGACCTATATGTGATAAGCTCCCAAAGGGGGAGATTAGAAATAAGGGCTTTTATAACCTCTTCCCATATATCTTAGTTTGCCAAAGGGCTGCTGATGCAAAGTACCAGAAATGGGTTGGCTTTTATAATGGGAATTTTATTAGGGGAAAATCTTGGAGTTCTGAGGCTGTCCAAATCAAGGCACCATCAGAGATGCTTTCTCACCAAAGTCAGCTACTGGTGATCCTGGCATTCTCCTGTAGTGAGGCAAGATGGCGGCCAAGGTCCCTACTTCCCCCTCCAGAATTTACAATCTCCTGGAGCTCAGCTGTGGGCAATCAGGTATATGGCTCATCTCTTCAGCCTTGAGCTGCTCCGTGGGTCCAGCCTCTTGGGGGCTTCGTGCCTCAGCTTCAGCTGCTAGCAATCCTCAAGTGTTCTCTCACACATGGCCGGGTCAAAATGGCAGAGCTCCCTTTCCTGTTTGTCTCTTCTCTGTGTCTCCATTTTTATAAGGCTCCAGTAAGAGGGCAGATACCCAACCTGAGTCTTGCCTCACTGATGTAGTCCAATCAAAAGCAATCTACACCATCCCAAATTCCTCAAGATTGGGGAATGAACAATAGACTAAAGTAGACCTACTATTCTACTATAGACGTATTATTATTCTAGCAACAGAAGAACTTTTATCATTGTGGCGGCAGTGGCCACTGGAGGTTCTGAGGGAAGGGAGAGGGCAAAATACATATAATACAGGGGCATTTTTGGGACATTGGAATTGTCCTGCATGACGTTGCAATGACAGATACAGGCCATTATATATTTTGTCATAACTTAGAAAGTTGCATGGGACAGAGTGTAAACTATAATGTAAACTATAATCCACAGTTAGGGGCAACGCTTCAACATGTGTTCAATTGTAACATGTACCACACTAATGAAGGATGTTAATGTGGGAATCCCCTAGATTTTTTCCCCTAGATTTTTTACGTAACATTTATGTAATCTAAAGTTTCTTTAAAATAAAATAAAAATTTAAAAAGCGATCTAATCAAGGGCCCTTAACCTAATCCAATGCAATCAAAGCGTCTCACACCCACAGGAATGGATTTTTCAAAAACATCTTTTTTGGGGATTCACCAAATTCAAACTCACACCACGCTTAGAAACTCGTGAAGAGACCATTGCCAGGTTAGAGATGGCTCTACATTGATCATAGGAAAACTCACAACGCAAGCTAAACTTCATGGGATGTTAAATTCTTGGTATTGTTCCCCTTGTCATGAGGACAGCTATCTCCTGTGTTGGAAAAGACACTCTAAAACTACAGATGGTATTAGAAAAGGTAGCTTTAGAGTTAGAGAAATCTATGTCCCACCTAGGGCAGAGCATCAACTCACTAGCTGATGAAGTATTGTAACTTTGCATCATGACTGCAGAATTGATTGGGAAGCCCCAAGGAAGTATGTGCACTAGTGGGGACCTAGTGCTGTGTATCTGTAAATGACCATCAGGAAGAAATTCCAAGAAGTAGTGGCAGCAGAGGCCCATGCTAGAGTCGCCACCAAAACTGCTGACATAACTCTTGAATCTGAAGGGTCCCCATCTCTTTTTGGTTGACTTCTAGAGACATTGGCTCAGAGATATCCTAAAAGGGGTACTTGTCCTCTTAATCATAATATTCCCCATTCGCTGTCTGATCTCTTGACTCGTCAATGCTACTTTCCAGCCACCAATGACGAATGATAAAACTGAGGCTACAAAACCAGCGTGAATTGGACGACGAGAATCTTGAACTTCCGCTAACCCATGAAATTGGTAATGAAACCCAAGAGACTTTTAGTGGTGAATGAGGTGAATAATATCTTTGGTCAAATCCTCATAACCAAGGGGATGACCAAAGGGGAGGGGGTGAAATTTGATAATTATATCCAGAGAGCCCTGGGAGCCCTTCAGAACCAGAAAAACTGCCCTCCTTCCTCTCGGAACTCTTGAGTTTCTTCTTGGTATCTTTTGAAATTTGAAATTCCCACCAAGGCAGCCAACACAGTTAGCTAATCATGCCCCTTGTTCATTACACTTGTCGCAATATAAAATAAAGCCCACCTGCCCTAGACCTGCTCCTATAGGATGGGCAGACCTTCGCCCAATCAATAGAGAGCAAGCTAACTTCCTTCTTATGTCTATAAAACTCATTTACCATCCCTAGAAGCTACTTCTGTTCTTACAAGTGATCTAGCTTTGCCGTAGCAAAAGCCAAATAAAATACTCTGGTCTACAAACTTGACCCCTATTTGCCTTGCAATGCATCCCAGGGTGGGCTATGCCCTTTGGTCCAGCGTGTCTGAGTGAGTCACCACTGCGCTGGGCTCCTGTCTCTGTGTGCAGTGTCCTGGCATGTGCATCTGAGCGTGTGTGTGTGTCTTGGCCTCTCTGCATATCCCCAGCCACGTGGTGGGTGCCTCATGTCTAAGCCCAGTGCTGGGGCCATCAGCACAGGCAGCTTCCTTGGAGATACAGGGTCACCGGGAAGCTGTCGAGGGTCCAGGGGGAGCCATGTTGCCAAGCATGTCAGGGTCGAGGCCTGCGCTGATCCCTCAAGGCCCACACTCCCACCGCTTGGCCTGCAGCGACAACTAGGAAAGTGCTTTTCACCTCGGGGAGAGAGAGGAAGATCCCCAGAGCATTCCAACCGAGGGGGAAGGAAGGCCAGCCTTCGTGTCCCAGGGTTTGGCCAAAGCAGTGCCTGGACCCAGGCAGGAGCCACTCATGGCTGCCCTCTATGCAATGCCACCACCACCAGGAAAACTCTGCTTGCCCCTTGGCCCCAGCCGGGCTCCCAGCCTATAGCCCTGGAATCCAAACTCGATAGCATTGGATCACGAGCCTTAGCACTAAACAAGGGAATGTTCCCAAGCATCCAGTGGGTCGATGCCATTTGGCTCATCTTCATAGACAGCTTGAGTAGGGAAGAGAGTCTTTGGTGTAAGTCAAGTGGCTTTTTTTTTTGGCACTGGGGATTGAACCTGGGACCTCATACATGGGAAGCAGGTACTCAACCACTGAGCTACACCCGCTTTCCACCAAATGGCTTTTTAAAGCATGGTGCTGTCCAGAGAATGAGCATGCCCTGTGAGACTTGGGGCCCCTTGGACCCTCTGTGAGGCGGGGTGGGTGCAAAGAAGGCTGAGGAACAATGAGGAGACCTGACCCTGGAGTGGCAGCAGACAGGAGAGGGATGCTCAGGGCCTCGTCCCCATTGTGTCTTTGTGGCCCTTTACCATCACCCCACCCCAGGGGCCTCCCAGGCATAACCCGGGGCTCTCTTGTCCCAAAGTGGATTTGCAGCACTGAAGCTGTGTAGACATGTGTGGAATGTCGCATCCCAAAGGGGCTTATCTCCCTCAAGGGGACCCCTTGCTTAGGGCAGCCGGATGCCCCTATCAGCATGGAATGGATTCGTCACATTCTGCCTTTGTGGCTCCTGCTAAAAGAACACCACTCAATCTAAAATTCCAGGCTGACTTCCTTCATCTCTGGCGGGACACTTGTCTCCCAGGAGGGGACATCTCAGCTACGGGAAAAGTCCCTTGACTGGCCCGAGGACATGCTGTCCTGTGAATCAGATGGTGGCGCATTGCACACTGAGAAACAGGATTTTGTTTGTTTGTTTGTTTTTGGCATCACAGTGTGTTACAGAAAGTCAGGGGTCAGTCCCAGTGCCCGGTAGGGCCCCCACGGTCCTCGGACAAGTGGAAGGACATCTGTGCCCCAGCCCCGCATACTTGCACATGGACCCCTTTGGCAAACAGGCAGGGAGAGCCGGAATTGAGGCACCGCTGAGTATTTGGAATTGGGTAAAACATGGGATTGCAAGTGAGGCTTCTAGAAGGCCTGTCCGTTCCAGGTCCAACGGGGACAGAGTGAGTGAGCTGCTGCCTTCTGCTGGGACTTCCCTTCCCGGGAATCTTGATTCTCTTTGGGGAGAGGTCCCTGGTGGTGGGCTCAGCAGCCACACTGGGTCCTGCCTTACCTTGGTGCCCCCGGCACCCCACTAGGCTGGCTGGAGCCCACTACTGCCCCTCCCTGGCCAGTTACCTGAGTTGGGGAGCGTGTCCTGTGGTGGCCTCACCACTAGGTTCTCTGTGTCTTCCGTGGCCAGGCCCAGCCCAGGGGAAGAAGGCTTTTCGGTCCAGGTACCCCACACAGCTCAGGTGTAACTCAGACCTGGTCTCCATGGGACTCCCTTTCCCCAATGATGGGGTGACAAGTACGTGTGTGTGTGTGTGGGGGGGAGAGGTCCTACAAGGGATGTGCCACTCGGGAAGGAGGTGTGTGCCCAAAGGGGCTTCGTGGGGTGCCCTTTGTATCTGAGTCCCCAGGCCTCAAGGCCACATGGGCTGAAGGGCTCCAGTGGAGGTGAGGAGGGGTCTGCTTCTGGTGGACTCTGCTCACCTCTGTTCCCTGGCAGCCCTCCCCTACCTCAAGGCCCCAATTAGTGTCGGGGGCCCCCCAGGCTGGGCCTCCTTAGGTGGGCACCCGAGAGTCCTCCCCTGAAACAGGCAGGAGAGTGCCCCGCAGAGCAGAGGTTACAACTGGAGTTGTCACAGAGAAGGCCTGTCTCTAATCCTGCTGTCAAAGAGTTGCAGGAGGAGGAGCTGGGTTCTTCGCAAAGCCCACGTCCAGCCAGGAGGGACCCTGGGGTCAGGGGGTCGCGTGGAAGCCAGCAGGGAGGAGGGGGCCACCGGGCTACAAGAGTCCAGGGGACGCAGGGGCAAGGGTCCCGCCCAGATCCGGGCCTGGGGAAGGGGTCTCTCACGTCTGGGTTGGAGACGCCACCACCTCCCCCCTCTCCAGGATGACAGGAACCTGCGGATCTGTTGGAGGGGGCCTGGGCTCAGAGACCCTCCTGATCTGCCTCCAGAGAGGCAGATGGGGAAACTGAGTCCCGGAGCGTGAGGCCTGGTACTGTGGGGGGCCTCGCTGGCAGGATCTGAGCCCCTGCCGAGGCCGCTCAGCCACCGGTCCA
Organism: Cabassous unicinctus; assembly: GCA_029593785.1. Classification (NCBI taxonomy): domain Eukaryota; kingdom Metazoa; phylum Chordata; class Mammalia; order Cingulata; family Chlamyphoridae; genus Cabassous; species Cabassous unicinctus. The sequence continues at coordinate 8,488 of JAQZBX010016132.1, read as the reverse complement.
CCTTAAGCTGCCGAGGCAGCGGGTGGGGTTTCCTGCGCGTGGCCCCTGCAACCTCCAGGGCCAGGGGCTGGTGGTGGGGGGCGCGGCTGGGGCTTACAAGGGGCGCCCCTCCCAGGAGGGGAGCAGGGGGCATCCGGGGCACAGCCCAGTAGCTAGGGGACCTCCGGCCCCTCCCACCCTCCCTCCCCAGGGGCCAGCGCTGGGGCCCCTTGGTGCAGCGAGGGGCACGTGGGCAGGGGATAAACAAGCAAGGGGGCCCTTCAGTGTCGCCATCAGGGCCACCCTGCGAAAGCCTGAGGGGTCCAGCCTGCCCGAGGGGGGTGGGGGGCAGGAAAGAGCACGGAGGGCGGGGACCCTGTCTGGTGGCTTTGAAGGGAAGGGACAGCAGAGGTCCCCGAGGGACTCAGGACGAAGGCGCTGGCACCGCCTTGGCTGTTGCCCTGGGGCGACGAGTGCCCCCCCCCCATCGAGGGCCAGCGCGGTCACGGGAGCGGGGGTGGTTCCCCCAAAAAGCCAGACCTCTCCCTGCAGGGGACTTGCGGTGCGGGGGTGGTGACCCGCAGACCCAGCCCGGGGAGGGCGCAGGAACCCCGAGCGCGTCCAGAGGAGCGCAAGGAGGGTCGTCGAGGGGCGCCCCGGGCCCCGCGCGCCCCAGCCGGCCCCGCCGCCCGGTCCACCTTAAGGGGCGCGCTGACATCAGCGCGGCGCAGCCGCCGCCGCCGCCCGTGGGGTGGGATTTCCTCCTCCTCCGCCGCCGCCGCCGCCGCCGCCGCCGCGGGTCCTGCGCGCGTCCAGCCCGACCCCGGCCCGACCCCGGCCCGACCCCGGCCGGCCCCGCCCGCCCGGCCGCCCGGCCCCGGGGAGGGATGCGGCGGCGCGGCGCCCAGGATGCCCCGCAGCCCCGGGCCGCGCCTCAAACCCGCCAAGTACATCCCGGTGGCCACGGCCGCCGCGCTGCTGGTCGGCTCCAGCACCCTATTTTTCGTGTTCACGTGAGTACGTGGGGCGCTGCCCGAAGGTCCTGGCGTGGGGGGAACGAGGGGCCCCGGGGGTCCTGGAGATTGGAGTCTGGCGGACGGAGGAGGGAACAGGGACTGGCCTCCTGGCTTAGGGGACCCAGCCGGGCAGGGATGGGCCATGGGGTGGGTGACATCGGCTGGGTTCTCTGGGGTCAGAGCTGGGGACTCCAGTTGCCTGGGAAGAGGGTGGATGCTGTGATCCCACCCTGGGCTGAGAGGCTGGGACCGTGAGTGCATCTGCCCAGGACACCAGGGACAGGTGTGTCCTCCGCGTTGGGGACGCATGTTGGTGGACATTGCTGGGGTCTGCCAGGTAGGGCCGGGCGGGGGTGGGGTGCCGGCCCCCACGGGGAGTGTGGGCACTGGCTCTCCAGGGTGTGGCTCTGGCCAACCCCACCCCACAGGGGTGCACTTGGGTCCATTCCCGGCTGCCCGGCCCGGCCCCGGGCCCGGAGCCAGTTTGTTCCCGCGTAGGTGGGGTCTGACCTCGCTGCCACGTGCCTGCCCCCCAGCCACCACGGGTGGCCCCGGCCTGGTGACCTCCCCACGCCTGCTTCCATGGGTCCCCTGCCCGGGCCCTCCGCCCTCTCTGGCAGGTCCCCCTTGGTTGCAGCTGGAGGAACCAGGGCAGGCCACATCTGGGAACAGACACTTTTGCTTGCACTGCCAGGGCTTGGGCTGTGGCGGGTGCTGGGACCCTCGGGGACCAGCCTCGGCGGTGGGGAGGAAGCACCTACGCTGGCGGAGGGTGGCTGCTGGGCCCGTCCAGCCTCGACTCTTCCACCAGGGACATGGTTCGGCTGGTGGACCAGACGAATACTGGCGGCGTGGCTCCCTCTCCGTGGCTGTGTGTGTGGGGGTGTCCCGTGTGGCCACTAAGGGCTCGCGGAGGGGATGGGGGCTCCCGGCCTCAGCCAGGCAGATCCACAACCACCCACTTCCCCATGTCCAAGGCTGGAGCCCAGTGGCCAGGCAAGGACCTCCGCAAGCCTCCCTGGGAGCTGAGGCCTCAGGAATCTGAGTGAACCGGGGCAGGGGTGGGACATGGGCGAGGTGGGTGAAGGCTGAGGGAGTCCATGGGTAGGCGGGGTGGCTGGGCCAGCCAGGCACCCTCTCCCCATAGCGGGGACACGGCTGTGGGCTGGGTGGGCGCCGCAGATGGCTGAGAGTGTGTTTAACAACCGCCTGTGTGGACGGGCTACTTTCTGACTCGGGGACAGGGATATTTCCTTGTCACATAGATGCTGTCATGTGGGGGGCACAGCAGAGAGGGGAGTTGGCGGGTGGGCTGATCTGGAGGCAGGTCTACGGAGGCTCCTGTGGGAACTGGGCCCTGCACTGTCCCCTGCCTCATCCTCCTGCCCTGTCTGCCTGCCCCCGCACCCCTGCCCCAAGGCTCAGGGTGCCCCAGTGAGGGGAGGGTGGGGGTTGTCTCAGCCACCTGGCCTGTCTCCCACCTGTCCATCTCCATATCTCACTCCCCAAGCAATTTGGTGTCTTTTCTCTGACTTTAGAGATAATTCATGTTCCCCATGGAGAACTTGTGAAATGCAGAAAAAGATCTTAATGGGGAAACCTGAACCGATGCCCCTCCCCCAATCCCACCCCCAGGAGATGGTGTCCAGCCCCATCTCCCCCGAGGTCCCCTCCTGGCCCCAGCCTCCCCAGCACGTGCTCAGCGTCCCATCTGTAGTAGCCCAGGCCCACGAGGGGATGTCCCTGTGACTCTAACATCCCCACGTGTGTGTGCAGCCTCCCCACTTGCTCTCTTCCTGGAAGCCGAGGTTTCTGGGTTCCAGGACCCCTGTGCCGTCAAGGTGTGGGGGCTCCCCCTGGGGCACCAAAGGTCGTCCCTGTGCACTGGCCCTGCCTGGAGGGTAGTGGTACAGGAGTGCTAGGGCAGGGCCCAGCCCGCCTACCCCCTCAGGGCGGCCCCCCACACCCCAACCTGAGGCTGCACTTGGGGGCTGCGGTAGGCCTCCCTGAGGTGGCTCCACTGGGTGGCACCAGGCACAGCAGCTGAGCTGAGGAGGGGCAGGTAGGGGGGGCGTGGGTGGCTATCCTTGGAGCCCCTCCAAGCAGGCCCTGTTTGTGGGCAGGTTCCCTGGCCCCCACACTTCCAGTTCCCACCGCAGCCTCCAACTCGCTGCCCAGGTGGGAAAGCTGGCTACTTCTATGCCGCCTGCCCATCCCTGTGTGGGAAACCCTCCACATACCCCCAGCTCTGTCCTTGTGGCCCACCTAGAGCCTCCTCTCTGCATCCAAAGAATGTGAGTGGCTCCCTAAGGGGCAGGGTCACTCATGCATCAGGCAGATGATGGTCCCTGGCATCAGGCAGGGTGGGGTGCCAGAGACCTGGAGATCCGGCGCACCCCTCCCTCAGACCACTTCTCGGGGGTCGGACCAACCAGCTGTCCTCACATCTCACCAAAGTGGGTGGGTGCAGGGGAGCCAACTGCAAATGTGGGATGGGATATCTGCTGAGGGCAGGCTCCCTGGGGCTGCCTCCTCCCTGAAGCCTTCCTGGGTTCCTGGTGGGGTTGGTCCCTGGGCCCCAGAAGCCCCCTTCACCTGGTGGCACAGCGTGGGCTGGGTCAGGTGCTGGGAGTGGTCCAGGGACCCCAGTCCAGGTCCCCACCTCATTTCTGGTATCTCTGCTTAAGGATGGGACCCTGTAAACATCAGAGGGACAGGCTCGAGGGAATTCCAGGGCCTGAGGCCAGGCCATCCATGGTGACCCAGCCAGAGTCCCAGGCAGAGGTGAGACCCAGGAGGGGACTCTCAGGCTTAAGCCTCCTGCTGGGACTCACCGTGTATGGCCTGAGCGACTCCTGGCCCTTCCGAGCCTCAGTTTCCCCCGCTTTCCAGGGGGTGCCTGCTTGGCAGGTGCAGCAGTTGCTGGACGACCTCAGGTCCCACTGGGCCAGGCCAGGCTGGCCAGCTGACCCTTCGGGGTCCGGGCAGCTTCGTGGGCGAGAGCCACTCTCAAACACCAACAGTGCTAATGAAAAACCTGATTTAAATGAAAACGGCTGATTTAAATTTTTCCATTCCACATTTAGCTGTGGTGCACATGTGGCCCCTGCCACCCACCCTCCCCCACCCCCGCAGCTGGGCGGTGTCTCTCTGCCCGGCCCAGGCGGGGCTTGGGGGGCCTCAGTCGGGTGGGGCCCACCACCATGGCAAGTGGCCCGGCCCGTGGCCCGAGGCTCAGGGGGCGGAGGCTGGATGGGAGAAGGCTCGGAGCCTCCACCCTCCGCCAGACGGGACCTTCAGCCCGCCAGGAGCAGATCATTGGAGAAGTGGCCGCCGCCTGCCCCCGGCAGGGCTTCCAGGAGGGAGGGTGCTCCCGCAGACACCCTGCCAGTGGCTGGCCCCAGGGTCCTGTGACTCGGCCCTCTCTTTCAGGAGTTGATGAGCTCGGAATGGGGCCCTGTTGGGAGCCTCCTAGAGCCAGCCTGGGGCGGGGGGAGCCTGGGTGGCCTGTCCTGGCTTGGACAGGGGGAGGGTGTCAGGGCCACAGGCAGAAAAGCCCAGGGTGATGCCATTGTGGGGAGGGGCCTTGTGCTGGCTGGTGCTATCCCCCGAGAGCCCACTTGTCATCGTGCCTGCCAGAGAGCTTGAGGGTCTTCCCAGGGCCCCAGCAAGAAGTGGCTGGCCGGGTGGGAGCGGGGCTGGGAGTCCCTGTGCCTGCTCCCAGGGCTGGCGACAGTGCGAGGAGGAGCATGTCTGCGTCCATGCGTGTGTGTGCCTATGTGCTCAGGCATGTGTTGTGTGCGTGCATGCATGTGTACCCGTGTGTGCACAAGTGTGCATGTCTGTACATGTGCCTATACTCACGTGTACATAGGTGAGTCTAGCAGGGGTGTGTGTGTGTCTTGTGTGTTCATACATGCATACCTCTGTGGGCGTTAGTGTGCTTGCAAGTGCATATGCATGTGTGCCCTGTGTGCTACGAGTATATATGTGTGCCTGTGTGTGTGTGCATGTGTGGGTGTCTCTGCAGGTTTGTGTGTGTCCATGTGAGCGTGTATGTTCCTGTGTGTTTCTCTGTGCATGCAGGTGTACGTGTGTTCACGTGCGGATGAATTGCATGTCTGTGTCCACGTGTGTACTCTGGGCATGTGCACATGTTTCTGGGTGTGCACATCTGTGTGTGTGCGCATGTCCACATGTGTGTTCTGAGCGTGGCTGTGTGTGTCTATGCGCCTGCGTTTGCACATCTGTGTGTGTGCATGTGTTCACCTGTGAATTGTGAGCATGGCTGTGTGTGGCTCCTGGGTGTGCACATCTGTACACATGCACATGTTCCTGTGTGTATTCTGATGGGGCTGCTGTGTGTCTGTGTGCTCCTGGGTGTGCGTGTCGGCGCGTGCCTGTGCATTTACATGTCTATGTCTCAGTGTTCACGCAGGCACACACGTGTGTCTTTGCATGTGCCTGTCCCTGTTCTTTCATCTACTCCCCCATGTTACCCCCACCGAGATCTGCTGAGTCTGGGGCCCTGGTGGGGTTGACCAGCTGGGGTTTGACGGAGGTCACCCATGGGGATGGGGACGGGAGCACATGGCAGGGTCTGATCCCGGAGCCTCCCCTGGAAACCTTTCCCATATCTGGTGGGCGTGGCCAGGTCTGTGGGCAGTGACACTCAGTACAGGTGTTGCCTGGTTGCGGATTCCTAAACGTGGCCTCATGGCTGCATGGGGTCCCATGTTGCCCACCCTCCCCGAGGCATCTAGCCCAGGACCCTTGTCCAGCACCTCTGGTTTGGGGTGGGGGGCACTGAGGCTCGGGGAGACTCTGGGCCAGCAGGAAGCTCTTGTCGGTGTGGGGTGTGGCACATGGGGTCCCACTCGGAGCCTTTGTCACTGTCTGTGGAGGGGACTGAGGCTGCTGCCTCATGCTAGGGAGCCAACATAGGACGGGACGTGAGCAGGACAGTGTCCCACGGCACTCGGATCCGAGGTGAAGCTGGACAGCCACCCTGAAGCCTCCTCCGTGGAACGTGAGGGGCGGCCCGTGCCGGGGCCTCTCCCCCCGGGTCCCAGCCCTCAGCGCCCACCTGCCCACCTGCCTGCTGCACACCCCACGTCTGCCCATCTGCCCACCCTCCTCGGCTGGCCTGGAGTGCTCCCCAGGCTTGCAGATGGCAAGACTGCTTGCTGCATGGCGTGCAACCAGTGCCACCGCTGACCCCCTTTGGGAGACCACACTCAGGGGTGCTCGGGGGGCATTTCGAGGTGTATGGGCATCACACTGGGGTTCAATGCTCCATGGTCACCTTCTTGAAATTCCTAACTTTTTTAAACCAGGGGCTCATGTTTTCATTTTGCCGTTTTGCACAGAAATGCAGCGGTCCTGCCCAGAAGCAGCCACGGGTTCCCCTTTCCTAGAGAGTCTGGCTGCTGCTTTGGGGGCAGGTGTCATCTGTCAAGCCTGTGCCCTCTGGCATATCTGGGCTTCTCCCCCCGTGCAGATCTTTGTCTCCAGGGCCTGCTGTCACATTGCTGGGCAGCGTGGGACCGGAGGCCACAGACTTGTACAGAGTGCTGTATACACCTGGGGAGGTGTCTGTGGTGTGTGCCCTGGGCCGCCAGACGGGGCGCTGATGGAGGAGGGCCCTGCCCGGCAAAGGAGCCTGCGTGTACCAAGCCCCGTGTCCCTGGCTGTGTCCCCTTCTCGGGGCCCTGGAGAGGAGGCGGGGAACTGGCGGCTCCCGGCCCGCAGCGCGGGCTGCCGTGGGAAACACAATCTTTAAATAGCCTCTTGGTTCCCGCTAAAAATAGCGGCGTTCTGCTGCGGCGGAGCACAGGTGCCCGCACGGCGAGGCTGGCTCCCGGCCAGGGCCAGCAAGGCGTGGATGGCGTGGCAGGGCACCCCACGTTCACGGCTGCGGTGGGGGTTGGCGGAGGGGGCCCGAGACCAGGCACCCCGCTGGCTGGCACAGGAGCTCAGTTAGAGCTGGGAGCCTGAAGCCAGACGATTCCTCGTTTGTCGAGGGGATGGCCTCCAGGACCTATCCCCAGGGGCCGGGGCAGGGGGTTGGAGCCCAGGAGGGCTTCACAGAAGAGGGCCACTGGTTCCGGCGGTTGAGGGCTGCTGGGGGAGGCGAAGGCAGGTGGGACCTTCTGCTTTTCTACACTGTTCCTCCCTGGTATCTGGAGAGGGAGGTCAAAATGAGCTAAAAAGAAGGGGTGGCCTGCATGGAGATGTGCTGGGGTCCCCAAAACCTGACACCCCACCTCAGAGCAGGCCAGGGGTGACACCCCTTCTGCATTTACTGACCCAGGACTGTGGCTCCCCACACCCCCAAATCTCCCTGGCAGAGGGAGCCTTGCCCACTGGGGACAGGTCCCGGGGATGCTGGGCAGTGCCATGGCCCAGGGCTGGCCTGGGCTACATGGGAGGGTTACCGTCCTGTCCTTGGAGTTCAGGCGGCCCACCCTGTCCCATGTGCCCTTGCCTGGCTCGGTTCCGAGCCCCCTCCTGAACGGGATGACCCCCAAGCCTCCATTTTCATCAGCTGGCTGTTGAGTTCTCGACAGGCACCCTGGCAGGGCGGGGACTGGATGGGAGCTGGCACATGCCTCATTCTGCCCACCGTGCCCTCCCTCCCCCGGCCCTCCCCGTGGACCGGCACCCGTCTTGCCACAGGTGCCCGTGGCTGACACGTGCCGTGTCCCCAGCGGTTCCTGTCTACAATGGCATCATCTTCCTCTTCGTCCTGGCCAACTTCAGCATGGCCACTTTCATGGACCCCGGTGTCTTCCCCCGAGGTAGGGAGGGCCCCACGCCCGGGGAGGAGCAGCACATCTGCTCTCTCTTGCTAGGGTGTGAGTGGCTGCCACGGGAGCTCCCTGGGGTCCCGGTGGGAATGGGGCGGGGCTGGCAGAGAGGGGGCTCCCGCAGGGGCGTCACCTTCTGCCTCCCCGACCCTGGCCCACAGCGGACGAGGACGAGGACAAGGAGGACGACTTCCGGGCCCCGCTGTACAAGAATGTGGACGTGAGGGGCATCCAGGTGCGCATGAAGTGGTGCGCCACCTGCCACTTCTACCGCCCGCCCCGCTGCTCCCACTGCAGCGTCTGCGACAACTGCGTGGAGGTGACCGCCTGGCCCACCCAGTCCACCCCTCCCCCAACTACCTTGTCTATGGCCACTTAACCCCTGACCATCTAGCCACGGCCACCTAGTCTCCAACCACCCAGCCACGGCCACCCTGCCTCCAGCCACCCAGCCATGGCCACCTACCTGGCCCCCAGCCACCCAGCCATGGCCACCTGGCCCCCAGCCCCCCAGCTCCTGACCACCAAGCCACAGCCACTCAGTCACAGCCACCCGGCTCCTGACCATCTAGCCACGGCCACCCAGCCCACAGTCACCTGGTTCATGGTACCCTGGCTTCTGTCCACCCAGCCACAAATCTAGCCATAGCACCCCGGCCCCCCAGCCCCCTCCTGAACCACCCA
>JAQZBX010016131.1:0-36812 GCA_029593785.1 Cabassous unicinctus | reverse complement strand
TTGGTTGTTTATAACATCAACTCTTTGGATGTTGTAACATCCGATCAATCTACTTTTGAAAAGCAGATACATTATTAATTAAATAAATCCTTTCTCTGAGTGGGAATCATATTTCATTAACATTATGTAGATTATGCACATGAATTTTATGTTATATGAAAACGATGTGGTTACTTTTATTTCACTGGCAAACTCTCTCTTGTGTTCTAAGTATCTGAGAGATATGGTGTTGAACATATCCTGTCACATATCTAACTACTCTTGCCTGCAATTAACTGGGTTTTTGAATTATTGAGTGCACTTTTTGCAATTAATGGGACTTCAGGCACCCTTTGGTTACTCTTTTTAAATGAAAGACTTGGCTACAAAGTTAATTGTCCCATTCATGATTAACCATCTAATCTTTATCATTAACTAATTTTCATGATTCTTCGAAGTAAAGTTACACTGACCAGCATATGCTCTATTACAAATTCATGAAAAAATAAATGCCAGAGTAGATTCTTAGGTATTGGGTAATGGTTAACAAGCACTAACAGGACTTTTACGGAGTCTCAGCAAAATCTATACTGATATTTATAATGAAATCAGAAAGCAATGCTAATACTTAAGATATATAAAGGAAACATCAGAATTTCAAGGAATGTCTAGTCTAAGCATGCTAAATCATAAATTAAAAAGGTATAAAGAGCCCAATTACATGAAAAAATGTCTGCATGAAACACTGGAAAGAATATTTTCTAAAATATTAAAAATTAACCTGTGGACAATATTTCTTGCATTGTGAGATGGTGTTATATAAAGTGCCCCCCTTTTTTTGATGGGAAGATAAAATTGAGCAATCAAAACATCTAAGCTTGCATCATTACTATTTAGGCAGCACATACATTGGTAACATCTGGGCTCACTTCAAAAATTGTTTTTAAGAAATATGGTTATATTCTCATATTTTATATAGAAATATTATATCTGAATATATTTAGGAACATATTTATAGATTATAGTAAATGTTACCATAACAAATACCCATTCCCTGAAGTGACTGTGGATGGCTAACCAAAAACTGGATTTCCAAAAAGGAGTCAATGTTTAAAGGTGGATTCAGTTTCTAAAATATAAGGGAAAATGTTTTTTTTTTTTTTTCTTTAATAATAAAGGTTTTAAGCAGAAGGGTACAAAATCTCCCATTATTTCAGAAATATTTCTACATAAATCACCAAGTACAATTTTTGAATAGTGAGTTAATGCCTATTAGTTTTTAAGGGTCTTTTTAAAATGTGTTTTACTTTGTATAGCCAGGAAGCAGCCTGTTTCCAAAACTAAGTGTAACCTCAACCTTTTGCCAAGGAAATCCCTTTACCTCCAGAAAAAATATTAATTTCCTTGACAAAAGGTTGGTATTCCATTTACCCTTTTGAAAAAATATCACATGCTTCTCTTTTTATGAATGAAAAATAGTCACAAAGAGGCATCTTTCAAACCAGAACAAAGAAAATTATAATTTCGCATGCTTATAATAAGATAACTGTTTTCAGTTTATAATTGGTCTAGAAAACAGTTATATACTCACCTATATATATACATCATATAACCAGTCATCAGTTATTGATGTTCTGAACTAAGCAAGGCATAAGAAATGAGCAGCAAAAAGACTTTGTCAGCTGATATGGAATGTTGCAAAGGCCATATACTTTATTCCAAGGAACTCTTACTCTGTTCATACCTTTCTTATTGAAAACTAAGCCTAATACTAATTTTCAAACACGTATTGTTATAGGTACTTCATATACATCAACATTAATCCTCCTAGCAATTCTCATGATAATTTAATCCTCATTTTACATGTGAAGAAACTAAGGCATGGAGAGGTTAAGTAACTGCTTGTAAATGGCAGAGCTATGGCTGGAACTCAAGTGTGTTTTTACTTCAAAGTTTGCATTTATTTTTACCATATAAGTGTAAAATGATCTGTTTTTTGAAGCAATCAAATGGAGGCCTGGGATGGCTATAGGCAGGCAGTGTAATAACAGAAAAGAGAATTAGGTTAGAAACAAACAGAAAAGCGCTAATAAAAAGCCAAAATGATAAGTCAAAGAGCATCACCATCTGTGGCTCTTTAGTGTAGGAATAAATAGCTCCACACACTAGTGTTTTTAAGGATTTCACTTAACTAATAAACAGTGAAACTGTAACTAATGATCATAACAAGAGTCTAAATCATGAAAAAAAGTTAGGTTTTGTTCAATATATTGTGGTAAGGCAGGAAGGTAGAAAACGTATTTGGAATGAGAAATTTTAATCCAATGGTTAAGATAAAAAATGTTAGTACTCAAAGGAGACAACCTTTAGCAATCAAAAAATTAATTAATTCTCCAAGGAAGCCAGATGTACACGGTTTTACAAGGTATTACAATAATATTACTTAAATTTACCTATGGATTTCATGAATGTTATGTTTTGTTCTTGGGGATATGTAAGGCAAAGCTTTGACAAATTAGATTGTTAGAGTGGTATGTGTGGGCTTAAAAATGCTATCTCTTATCCTCAGAATCAGATTCTTATACTTTAACTACTGAAGACTTCAGTAAGGAAAAAATGACAACTTTTAAAAATTGAAACTAAAAGTTAATTGGATAAACCATAATGGAAATTGATCCTATGACTTTTATTGCTCATTATCTAAAAATGAGTTAATTTAATATCTTAGCAGGACTAAATTTAGCTGGGATTATACACATAGTTGTCATATTTATGAATTTTGAAGTAACTGTTGAGGCAAATACAAGATGATGATGATGATGAAGATGATGACAAAGATGATTCTAGAACAAGGTGAGTAAATTCTTAAATTTTTTTTTTTTTTTTAAGGAGGTACCAGGGATTGAAGCCTGGACTTTGTACATGTGAAGCAGGCACTCAACCACTGAGCTACACCTGCTCCAAATTCTTTAATTTTTAAATGTGTCATTTTATTGTTTTATAATTGAATGTGGCTTTTCCCCAGGAATGAATGATCTGAGCAGTTTGTTCATGCCTATTTTAGGTAATGCTTTTGAAATTTAGCCCATTAATTCTCTTTTGTTCTCAAATTCCTTTTTCCAACCACCCTATACAATTTTTAGTTTTTTTTTCCTCCCAAACTTTCTTGCCTGAGAGGGTTGCTAAGAAGGAAATTAGTGATTAAGAGTTATAGTGCCTGGTGAAGAGGTGGCGATAGGAATTCAGTCCTAAAAGTAGATATGTAGGGATATCTACAGTAATACTCAAATGCTGGTTAGAATGATTCTCTTTCAATCCATTCTTCTCTTAGATTTTCTGATTTGGGGCAGACCTTACATACTTCCACTCTGTATAGCACTTTTCTCCAGCATCTTTGATGGATTATTCTCTCACTCTGCTTCATTGTACTCTCTCCTGGAGTTTTGGGAATAATTTTAACCTATGTTGGGCAACCTCTGGTTAGTAGAAATTGTCCCTTTATGTTGAATGGAAATCTTTCTTTGGAACAGCTATTCATTGGTTGTGGGCTTAAACCATTCACATTTTAAATGTCTTTGTGTTGCCTAAGGTGAAGTCTTTTTTGGACTCCATCAAGCACTGAATGTGGGACCTATAAATTATGACTATAAGAGCAGCCATGGCAATCAGCTATGCTTGTAGAAACATGGTATTTACCCTCATGTGTTCTATGGATCCTATCTCTGACTCTCAAAAACAAAACAAAACAAAAAACAACAACAACACACAAAACAAAACACAACAAAAAAAGCACTGGATTCCCAAGTGTTATACAATCATTGATTACAAATTTGGAAGCAATGGAGCCAATAATGGAGCACACTGAATGCTGTTAATACCCACACACCTGAAATTGCCTGGACTGTGCACATCAGTTTTAATGGAGTTGACAGCATATTCTGGCCTGTATGTCCCACACCACACCTAGGGACAGGAATAGAAAAACAGAGCAGTGATCTCAGGTATAATCAAGGATTATTTGTTTGGCTAGGTTGGGAGGAAAAGAAACTACCCATTGAAAAAATAAATTGGAATTCTGCATTCCTCAACCACTTACCCTTCAAATAATGTTCAATAATAGGCAACAAGGAACATAGTTATTTATCATTAATATGATCTGACAGTCTGTTATATACAATTAAAGCTGACCAAATCAAATGCTCTGCCACAATTAATTAAAACAAGAAAACTCAGCATGCAATATCTAAATTACTGTGAAATTATAGCTCAAAATGATTTTCATATCTATCAATCAAGAAAAATATAATACCTGGGCAAAGTTCAAGAAAAACAGCTGTTTGTGGTTTAAGTCAAGTCCAGGAAGTAATTTTTCTTCGCCATTCTTTTTAACATAATTTTGATAGGCCTAAGAGGTTAATGAAATAGAAACATATTGTTTATAAGTTCTAAACCTATGTATGAACTTATGGAAAGAACCAGATAACCAAGTAATTGATATAAAATAGTACCATTGTAATACATTTAGATATGGCAACATACAATTATTTCATGGATTAGAAAGAATAACTAGAATTTATTTACGAACACTCTGAAAAGAACAGGATACTGATTAGTGGATGACATGAGCCTGGCACATATCAGATGACCAACAATGTCTGTTGAATGAATGGATGGCATTAAAGAAGTGCTGAAAAACTTCTTTCAATGTTGTTCAATAGATAGATAGGTGAGTTCAGCCAGTTGGAGGAATGAATTGCCAAGGGAGTCTGCAATTGCTATTTTTTAGCTTAGTTACTACTCTTACAAAAACACAGAGCCATACCATTTTAGATATGAATGATTTAGGTTGAATGATTTTTGCCAAAAATCAAGAGATCTCGTAGAGCTCTAATACCTTGTGATTCTAAGGATAAGGATAAGCTGACGACAGGACAGATATGCTGAACCTCAGTTACCTTAGAGGAAGGAATTTAGGTTACTTGAATGTCAGAAAATGTTCTTGATTTTTAAGGATTTATAAACACTATTGAAGAATGTAGATTTCCTCTGATAAATACACTTTAAAAAGGATCTGACAGCAGACTCCCTAAGGTGTCATTTCCTATTTAATACAAAGAAGGTGATCAATTAGACGAGCATAAGATATATTTCACATCTCCTTATTTGCCATCAACATAGATTTATGGAGCCTTTACTATGTAAAGATGCTGAGGCTATGGGGAAAGCTTGGGCCTGCTCCTCCTTAGGGAGCTCACAATCTTGTAGGGGGACAGGACATTACTTGTTAAGATTTCATGTATTTTCAAAGTGTAATGAAATATTTGCACAACTGCCATTTACTTTATTATTACAATTATGCAGTTGATTTAGGTGAGAATCTCTGTGGAAGTGCCATCAATCCAGACTTTGGCTAGATTTTTACAGCAGTGATTCTCATTCTCACTGTAATGGGAGCATTGACAGTGCCAAAGCCTTCTACATCCAGCCAAGATGGAGTCATGGAGATTGGATTTACCTTCCTGCCAGAAACAATCAAACAGACTAGATACATGAAATGTACGACCTTGGACATAAAGTTAAAAGGAGAGTGACCCCTGAGAGATGATGAGTCCTCCAATTGTCCCAGCTTAAAGCCTTGAAAGAGTTTCCAGACCATGACATAGGGAGGGGAAATCCAGTCTCAGAGCCCGACAGACTGCTTGAGGAAAAGGAGCTCAATGTTTGAGGATACCAAAGACAGATGCTGGAGGAGAGAGCTATGTAGAGAAAGAATTCCAGAGACCAGAGATGTGTCCCTTGAGTATTTAGCTGAGTATTGGATCTTAGTAAGTGTGTGAGGAAACTATTTGAAGCTAGGGAAAGAACGACCCAAGAGGATTAGAGATAACAGTGCTTGGTACTCACACCGAACTTGGAATAATGCTTGTTCTCCTCAGTAAGAACGGAAAAACTTCAAGATTCATAGAGGAGGGTCTTGCCTCACTAGTGGGGAATAATTGTCCCAGTCCCACCTAACATGTTGTAAAAGCCAGAACCAAAAAGATCCAAACACTTCCAAGCAATTTAATTACGTCCCAGAATAAACCCCAAGAATATTTATAGAAATACAAAAATATTGAGCTTCCAGAGAGGTAAAATTCATAATGTCTGGCAAGCAAAGAAGCAGGAATCTTCACCCCCCAGGAATTGGCTGGGATTCATTCTTTTGGAAACTTTGCAGCCAGCTTACCTTCCCAAGTCTCACACTCAAATCATCCTTGGCCACTGACTAAATTGCAGGTACCGCCAGTCATCTCTCCCCACATTGCTTTGATGCATCGTCTTCTCTAATCCAGCCATCAATGGGCTCCTCCTTCCCCCTCTCCCAAACATTTCCAGGGTGAACAAATAACCCTACATCTTCATCTCCTCCACTAAACATTATTAAGAGAAGTCTGGTTCTACCCTGGAGACAATATGTCCCCTGTATCCTCTCAAATAGTGCCTGCTCATTCTCCCATGTGCGGGCTATCTCAGGATTGGGAAGAGAACTCAAAGTCATCTTCACTCTTCCTAGTGTTTCAAAGACCATAATTTTTCTACACTTTATGAAAATCCCTACTTATTTTTATGTAAATGATATCCACTAGATCATCCTCTAATCCTTGTTCAGATCATCAAATAATGGCATCTTTTATAGGGTATTTGCTGCCATATCTACAAAACTAGGAATAGTAGCAAACATACAGTAAAGTCCTCAACAAGTATTTGTTCAATGCAAGAATGAACAGAAACCTAAATGAGATTCTAAGGGAGGTTCCATTCACTATTATACTCCTCCATAAAGTATTACACTCTTCTAGGTATAATAGTTTGACTGACAACAGGGCGACATGCTGGACTTTAGTCCCTCACTGTATCATCATAACTGGGCTCCAGTTAAATGTCATGCCTGTGGCTTAAAATAATCAATCTTCCCAAATGCTGTGTCATCTGCTGTGAAACTAAGGGTTCTGTTCCTTACATCACTCACTGACCCTGAAATAATCCATCCTACGGGGTATCTTTACTAAGATATTTAGCTCGGGGATTATTTCTTTAAAGAATGTTGTCTCCTCTAAGGAGCTTTCATATTTCCTATTTTCTGTTGATACATTATTCTGTGTTTCCTCTTCTCCTTGATTTCTTGGAAGCTTAGAGGCAGGTTTTCTGCTCAGTCATAGCATCTATATGGACACTATGGTTAGCAAAATTAAAATCCCCTTTCTCCTCATACATATTCCATTATCTATTCATCAGTTATTACTTAAATATAGTAAACACTCAAACCACTAGAATGGGAAGAAAACATTATTACTTACTCTGTATGCTTGTCCAATACCTCCATTATCAGCAATATTTTCTCCCAGTGTACTAATTCCATTGAGCTGTTAAAAAAGAAAAAAGATTCTGGACTATACTAAAAATTAATTAAGAAAAACATCAATATTTCACTTAATATTTAACATATCTGAAATGTTCCATGACAATGCTGATGACATACGTGCTGTCCACCTGCCAGGTCCCATGAAAAGTTTCCATACTGATACACCATGCACTGAGATTGGTCTTTAAAATTATTTGCAGATTGTTGAGTCCACCAATCAACGAGGTCTCCATCCTTGTTAAAATTCCTACCTGTAACATATTTATTTAAACAAAACAATAAGAGATCTTTAACTCAAAGTTTAGGGAATGAGAAAAACAATCTTGGAGAGTTTGAACTCGACTTTCAGGGAAGACGGTGGACTTACTCTGCCTCCAAAAAACAGCCACTGGATGGGCAGAAACTTCCCGAAATAATAATTGTTCTGATGCTCTATAGGCTAGGAGAGCACTCTACAGGGGAGAGCTGGATGGGGAGACTGAGAAGCTGTGATAAAAAACTTGAATGACTCACTCCATGGCAGTGACTGGAGCCCACCCCATACTCTGAAGGTGAGGCACTTCAGGTCTGGTCCCTAGCTGGCTGCTGTTGATGGAGAGAGACATGGAAGCCCTCCTCCCTAGGAAGTACTGATCATGGAGTTTGATTGGCTAGTTTGTATTGCTGGATCCCAGCTCTGAAACACTGTTTTAGCCCACCCCAGGTATGGATCACTGTGGCCATTGTTTCAAAACCACCCTCGACAGAGGAAGAGCCTGCAGAAGTTGAAAAAAACACAATGCCTCCTTAAGGCTGCAGGGAAGTTTGTTGAAAAGCACTATCTCATGGACAGGCAAGGAAAGTGCAATTTCAGGGAACCAACAAAAATGCTTTTTGGCATATTTCCTGACCCTCTTCCCAAGGTCATTTGGAACTGGTCTAGACCCCATTTGTGGGTCCCTGGCCCTGTTTCTGATAGGAAATAATGACTTGGGAAAGTCCTTTCCAGGATGACCCTCCTCCCAGATTTTGTACTCCAGGCTAAAGCAGCTAGAGGCAAGGAAAGGAAATTAAAACACACACACACACACACACACACACACACACACACAACTCTACAGAGGCAAAACAAAAACAAATAGAACAGATCAAAATTACCAAAGTAGGAACACAGGAAAGGAAAGGAAGCTTTCTCCTGGGGGTGAAACAATTGCACAGACATTGCAATCTTAAAAATTGTACCAAAAACCTATGGCAAGAATCTGATGGAGAAGAGTTGAATAAATCTCATCAGTAAAATGTAGGAAATTCTAAAAGTTTAAAGTAAGTTGACTAAGAGTCAAAGAAGAGCCTTAACACAAAGCCAATCAACAATAAAACCCTAAGCAAGAGAGAGAAACTGGCCATCAGACTAAATTTCAGATAATAAAATGCCTAGACATCAGCAAAAAATTACAAGCCATACTAAGAAATAGGAAGATATGGCTCAGTCAAAGGAGACACAGAATTTGGAAAAACTAATCAAAGATGTTCAAACAAATATCCTAAATCAATTCAAGGAGATGAAAGATAATATGGCTAAAGATATAAAGGATATTAATAAGGTATTGTGTAAGCACAAAGAAGAATTTGAAAGCATGAGAAGAAACATAATAGAACTTATGTGAATGAAAGGCAAAATAGAAAAGATTAAAAATACATTAGAGACATGCACCAGCATATCTGAACAGGCAGAAAAAAGAATCAGTGAATTAGAAGATAGGACCTTCAAAATCTTACAAGCAGAAGAAAAGATGGAGAAAAGAATGGAAAACATTGAGCAGGGTCTCAGGGAATTGAATAACAACACAAAGAGTATAAACATATACTTCACAGGTGTTTCAGAAGGAGAAAAGAAGGGAAAAGTGACAGAAACACTATTTGTGGAAATAATGGCCAAAAATTTCCCAACTCTTATGACAGACATAAATATATGTCCAAGAAGCACAACTAACTCCAAACAGAATAAATTCTAATAGACTTACTCCAAGATACATACTGGAATGTCAAATGTCAAAGACAAAGTGAATACTGAAAGCAGCAAGAAAAGCAATGCATCACATACAAGGGAACTGCAATAAGATTAAGTGCAGATTTCTCACTAGAAACATAGAGGCAAAAAGGCAGTGGTATGTTATATTTAAGGAACTGAAAGAGGAAAACTGTCACTCAAAAATTCTTTATCTGGCAAAACTGTCCTTCATAAATGAGGGAGAGTTTAAAACATTCAGAGATAAACAGAAACTGAGAGTTTGTCAACAAGAGACCTGCCCTACAAGAAATACTAAAGGGATTTCTTCAGGCTGAAAGGAAAAGATAAGACAGAGCAGCTTGGAGGAGAGTGTAAAAATGAAGATTATCATTAAGGGTAACTAAAAGGCTAAAAATAGAGACAAAAATAAGATATGACACATGTAAGCCAAAAAATAAAATGGCTGAAGTACTTACTTTACACTAATAACATTGAATGTTAATGGATTAAACTCAATCAAAAGGCACAGCATGACAGAATGGATAAACAGTATGATCCATCTATATGCTATCTACGAGAGACTCACCTTAGATTCAAGGACACAATTAGGTTGAAAGTGAAAGGTTGGAAAAAGATATTCCATGCAAACAGTAACCAGAACTGGGGTAGCTATATTAATATCAGACAAAATAGACTTTAAATGTGAAACTGTTTTAAGAGACAAAGAAAACACTATATATTAATAAAAGGAGAACTCCACCAAGAAGAAATAGCAATCATAAATATTTATGTACCCAACCAGGGTGCCCCAAATTACATGAGGTAAACACTGGCAAACCTGAAAGGAGAAATAGACATCTCCACAATAATAGTTGGAAAATTCAATACACCACTTTCATCAATAGATAGAACATCTAGACAAAGAATCAATAAGGAAACAAAGAGCTTGAATAATAATAATTGAACTAGATCTAACATACATATACAGACAATTGCACCCCAAAACAGCAGAATATACATTCTTCTCAAGTGTTCATGGATCATTCTCCAGGAGAGACCATATGTTGGGTCACAAAACAAGTCCCAATAAATTTAAAAAGATTGAAATTATACCTAGCACTTTTTTCTGATCATAATGGGATGAAGCTGGAAATCAGTAACAGGAAGAGAACTGGAAAATTCACAAATATATGGAGGTTAAACAACACACTCTTAAACAATCAGTGGGTCAAAAAAGAAATAGCAAGAGAAATAAGTAAATAATTGAGATAAACAAAAATGAAAACAAACATCAAAACTTATGAGATGCAGCAAACACAGTGCTCAAGGGAAATTTATAGCCTTACATGCTTACATTAAAAAAGGAAAGCTAAAATAAAAAACCTAACTACACACCTGGAGGAACTAGAACAAGAACATCAAGCTCATCCCAAAGCAAGAAGAAAGAAAGAATGAACAAAGGTTAAAGCAGAAATAAATAAAGAGAATCTCAAAAGGAGATAGAGGTTTTTATAAAGGAACCAAACAGAATTACTGGAGTGGAAGACCACAATAACTGAAACGAAAAATTCCCAGGAGGGCTTCAACAACAGATTGGAGGTGGCAGAAGAATCAATGAACTCAAAGACAAGACAATTGAAAAGAATGAGGCTGACGAGCAGGAAAAAAAAATTATAAAAAGGAAAAATAGCCTAAGAGATGAGTGGAACACCATTAATAATACCAATATACACATTATGGGAATCCCAGAGGGAGAAGAAGGAGAAACAGGAGGAATATTCTAAGAAATAATGACAGAAAACTTCATAAACATGACTAAATATGTGAACATGCATATCATATAGGCCCAATGAACACAAACAGAATGAAGTGGAAGGGAAATATAACCAGACAAATGGTGGTAACATTGTCAAAAGCAAAGGACAAGGAGAGAGTTCTGAAATCTGCAAGAGAAAAGCAATGTGTTCTGTACAAGGGAGTCTCAATTAGATTAGGTGCCTATTAATCATCAGAGATGATGGAGGCATAAAGGCAGTGGGTTGAAATACTTATAGTACTGATAGAAAACAATTGCCAACTGAGAATTTTATATCCAGTAAAACTTTCTTTCAAAAATGAGGGTGACATTAAGACCTTCCCAGATAAACAAAATCTGAGGGAGTTCAACACCACTAGGCCTGCCCTACAAGCAATGCTAAAAGGAGTTCCTCAAGCTGACAGGAAGGACACTAGACAGTGGATCAAAGTGGCATAAGAAACAAAGACTTCTGATAAAGGAAACCATATAGATAATTATAAATGCCAGTATTATTTCATTGTATTTTTTGGTATATAACTCCAGTTCTTATTTTTTATAGGTGTTAAAATACAAACACATAAATAGTAATGATAAATCTATAGTATTGGATATACAATGTGCAAAGATACAATATGTAGCAAGTATAAAAAAGATAAGTGTGGGAACAAACAGGTATAGGAATGCATATACTATTGAAATTAAGGTGGTATTAGGTAAAAAATGATGGTTATATATTTAGGATATATTAAACCCATGGTAACCATAAAGAAAACATATGAAAACCATATTCTGAAAGAAATGAGAAAGGACTCAATATGGTACAATTAAAAAATCAAATAAATATAAAATTAGGCATGAACAGAATTGGGGTTCAAAAAAGGCATAAGATTTACGAAGACCAAGTAGGAAAATAGCAGCATAAAGTCCTGCATTATTAGTAGTTAATTTCAATGGAAATGGATTAAACTCTTAAGTCAAAAGACAAAGATTGGCAGAATGGATAAAAAGCATGACCAAATTATTTCCTGTTTACAAGAGACTCACCTTAAATTCAAAGACATAAGTAGGCTGAAAGTGAAAGAATGGAAAAACATGTATCATACAAGTAGTAAACAAATGAGAGCTGGGGTAGCTACTAATAAGAGATAAAATAGACTTTAAGTAAAAAACAGTTATGAGAGACAAAGAAGGTCATTTTATACTTATTAATGGATCAATTCAACAAGATATAAGAATTATAAATATATATGCACCTCATAATAGAGACCAAATTATATGGCAAATATTGACAGATTTGAAGGGACAAATAGATGATTCTACATTAAAAGTAGGAGAAATTAATATACCACTTTCCATAATGGATAGACCATCTAGACAGAATATCAATAAGGAAATAGAAGATTTGAACAATCCTCTAAGCCACCAGAGCTAACAGGCATATATATAAGGCTTTATCCAACAGCAGCAGAGCACACATTCTTCTCTAGTGCACAGGGCTCATTCTCCAGGACAGACCATATGTTAGGTCACAAAAGAAGTCCCTATAAATTCAAAAATATTGAAATCTTGCAATGTATCTTTTCTGACCACAACAGAATGAAACTAGAAATCTAAAAACAGAGGAAGAAGTGGAAAATTCACAACCATCTGGAAATTAAACAAGGTACTCTTAAACAACCAATAGGTCACAATGGAAATCACAAGGGAAATTAGGAAAGATCTTAAGACAAATGAAAATGAAAATACAACATACCAAACTTATGAGATGCAGCAAACGCAGTGCTTAGAGGCAAATTTCTAGCTTTAAATGCCTATATTAAAAAAGAAGATTTCAAATCAAAGACCTAACTTCAAAAATTGGAGGATCTAGGAAAAGAGCAAACTAAACTCAAAGTGAGCAGAAGGCAGTAAATACAAAGATTAGAGAAGCAATAAAAGGAAGAGAAAATAATAAAGAAAAAACAATAGAGAAAAATCAACAAAACCAAAACTTGATACTTTGAAAAGACCAACAAAATTAACAATCCTTTAGCTGGTCTGATGAAGAACAAAGGAAAGAGGATGCAAAAACTAAAATGAAATGAAAGCAAGACATTACTAATGACACTACCTAAATATAAAGGACTATAAGAGAATACTATAAACAAATGTACACCAACAAACTAGATAACTTACATGAAATGAAAAAATTCCTAGAAACTCCAAAACAACTGACAATTACTGGAGAAGAAATAGAAGAGCTCAGCAAACCAATAACTACTAAGGAGATTGAATCAGTAATCAAAACCCTCCCAACAAAGAAAAGCCTAGGACCAGTTTGCTTCTAAGCGGAATTTTATGCAACAATCCTAGAATTAACATTCCAAGAAGAATTAACACCGATGCTGCTCAAACTCTTAAAAAAAAACAACAACCCAAGAGGAGGGAACACTCCCTAACTCATTATATGAGGTCACCATCACTCTCATATCAAAGTCAGAAAGAAAAAAAAATTACAGACCAATATTTCTTATGGATATAGATGCAAAAATCCTCAGCAAAATGCTAGCAAATCAAATCCAACAGCCCATTAAAGAATTATCCACCATGATCAAGTGAGATTTATCCCAGGTATGCAAGGGTGGTTCGGCATAAGAAAATCAATTAATGTAATACACCATGTTAACAGAATGAAGGGAAAAAACCACATGATAATCTCAGTTGATGCAGAAAAGGCATTTGAGAAAATTCAGCACCACTTCTTGATAAAAAAAACATTTTAAAAAGTAGGAATAGATGGAAACTTCCTCAATACAATAAAGGGAATATATGAAAATCCCACAACCAACACCATACTTAAAGGTGAAAGACTGAAAGCTTTCCCTCTAAGATCAGGAACAAAACAAGGATGCCCCTGTCACCATTGATATTTAATATTGTACTATAAGTTCTAGTCAGAGCAATTTGGCAAGAAAAAGAAATAAAAGGCATCCAAATTGGAAAGGAAGAAGAACTTTCCCTATTTGCTGAAGACATGATCCTACCTACCAAACATCTTGAAAATCCACAACAAAGCTTAGTGCTAATAAATAAATTCAGCAAAGTAGCAGGGCACAAGATCAACACCCCAAAATCAGTAGGGTTTCTATATTCTAGTAATGAACAATATGTATAAGATATAAAGAAAATAATTCTCTTTACAATAGCAACTAAAAGAATCAAGTATCTAGGAAGAAATCTAGCCAAGGTTGTAAAATATACATACACAAAAAACTACAAAACATTACTAAAAGAACTCAAAGAAGACCTAAATAAATGGAAGGACATTCCATATTCATGGATTGGAAGACTAAATATTGTTAAGAGGTCAATTTTACCCAAAGTGATTTACAGATTCAATACATTCCCAAGAAAAATTCCAACAGCATTCTTCACAGAAAAAGAAATGCCAAATATCAAATTTATATGGAAGGGTAAGGGGCCCCAAATAGCCAAAGCCATATAGAAAAAGAACATACTTCCTGAACTTTTCCCACAAGGTTACAGTAATCAAAGCAGCATGGTGCTGGCATAAGGACAGATATACAGACCAGTGGAATTGAATTGAGAGTTAAGAAAACAACCTCCACATTTATGGTGAACTGATTTTGGGGAAAGAATAATCTCCTCAACAAATTGTTCTGAGAAAACTGGATGTCCATATGCAAAAAGAATGATGGTGGAAGCTTACCTAACACTGTATACAAAAATCAACACAAAATGGATCAACGACCTAAATATGAGAACAAGAACTACAAAATTCCTAGAAGAAATCAAGGAAGCATCTTCAGGACTTTGTGTTAGGCAATCATTTCTTAGACTTTATACCCAAAGCACAAGCAACAGAAGAAAAAATAGATAAATGGGACCTCATCAAAATTAAAAACTTTTGCTCATCAAACGACTTCATCATGAAAGTAAAACAACCACCTATACTAATGGAGAAAATATTTGGAAACCACCTATCTGATAAGGTTTTAGATCCAGAATACATAAAAAATTCCTACAACACAACAACAAAAAGACAAACAACTAAATTTAAAAAATGGGCAAAAGACTTGAAAAGACAACTCTCCAAAGATATACAGATGCTTAACATCATTAGTCTTTAGGGAAATGCAAATCAAAACCACAATGAGATACCATTTCACACCCATTTAGAGTGGCTATTATTAGAAACAAAACAAAACAGAAAATAAGTGTTGGAGAGGATGTGGAGAAATAGGAACACTAATTCATTGCTGGTTGGAATGCAAAATCGTGCATTCGAAGGAAATTTAACTTTCCTCAGAAAGTTAAGTATAGAATTACAATATGACTTGGCAATCCCACTTTTAGGTACATACTCAAAAGAATTAAAAGCAGGGACTTGAACCTATATTTGCACACCGATGTTCATAATGGCATTCTTCACTGTTTCCAAAAGATGGACGGAATCCAAGTATCCATCAACCAGTGAATGGATAAACAAAATTTGGTGTATACAAACAATGGAATATTATTCAGCCCTAAAAAGTAATGAAGTTCTGATACATGCAACAACATGGATGAACCTTGAAGACATCATGTTAAGTGAAATAAGCCAGACACAAAAGGACAAGTATTGTATGACCTCACTAATGTTAAATAATTAGAATAAGCAAATTCATATAGTCAGAAACTAGAATATAGTATACCAGGGTCCAGGGTGGGGGTAGGGAATAGGGAGTTAATGCTTACTGTAAAGAGTTTCTATTTGGGATGATAGGAATGTTTTGGCAATGGATAGTTATAATGGTAGCACAACATTGTGAACGTAATTAACAGCACTAGAATACATATTTAAATGTGGTTAAAAGGATAAATTTTAGATTATATAAATGTTACTGGAATAAAATAAAAAAAAAAAATCCATATTACTATACAACACAGTGAACCCTAAGTTAAACCATGGACTACAGTTAAGAGAACAATTATGTAAGTGTTCTCTCATCAATTGCAACAAATGTACTACACTAATGCAATAATGGTTGATATATGGAAACTGTATTTTTACATGATTTTTCTGTAAACCTACAATGTCTCTAATAAAATATTTTTAAAAAGGAATGAAGTTCTGGTATATGCTACCACCTGGATAAACCTCAAAAACATTAATGCAAATCCAATAACCCAGACACAAAGGCCATTTTTGTATGATTTGGCTTATATGAAATATAAAAATATCAAAATTCATAGAGACAGAAAGTAGATTAGAAGTTGCCAGGTGTTGGGGGATGGGCAAGGGGATGTTATTGAGTAGTGGGTACAGTTTGTTTTGGGTGATGAAAACGTTTTGGTAATGGACGGTGGTGATGGTAGCACAATATAGTGAATGATGTTCATACATCACAACTTAATAACTCTGAATTGTATACTTAAAAATGGTTAAAATGCTAAATATTATGTTATATATATGTTATCACAATAAACAAAGTTCAAAGATTGAAATATCACTGCATGAGAGATATTACATTGGGCAGATGATGTGAGAAATGGTTATCCCTCCTCATCCACAGAACTGATGAAGCCTTCACTGTCAGGGCCTTCTTTGCTGATGTGTCTATATATTGAGAGAGAGGCCCATGTGGCTCTCAGTACCTCAGTTGAGACCATCAGATTAAATGCTCTTGATTGTTTCCCTTTTTGAGCTTCAATCTACATATGTCATATATTTTGGTATTTGATTTTTTACCATTTTTCTTATACTTATCTATGCTGCAGTCAATATAAAAAAAGGCTATGAAGCCTAGTTCCACCAATCCCCAGCATGGTAACTTTGAGCAAGTCCTTTGAGTACTTATATTTTATTTCATTTTAAAAATGGAAATAGTAGCTACCTTTTAAGTTTGTTGTATAGTTTGAGTTAATAGACACATAGTAAGTCCTTTTTGAAATTTTGTGCCCTTCCTGTCCCCTTTTCTTTCTCTGGTTCTCTAAAGTTGGGGCTAATAAAGGCTTAGTTATTTTCTCTCTATTGTTCTCTTTCTACTTATATCTACTTGTGAATGAATCTTGGTCCTAGGTTCAATGATCACCTGTTGATATATATCACATGACTTTACTTCTATTTCTCTTTAGAAACTCTACATTTATATTTCTATTGGGGGCAGCATATTTAAGCATGTAGTGTTTGCAAGGCCTTGGACTAGGTACTAGGCATAATATGCTTTAAAAATAGAAAAAGTCTCTGACCGAGAGTAGTTAAGAGTCTTATGGGCACTGCCAGTTGGATATACTATACTGTCTTTTTGGTTGTTTTGTTTTGTTTTAAAGACAGTTTTATTAAAGTTTTAAAACAATTAATATTTTTTCCTTTCTTTTAAAAGAAGTTTTAGATTACATAAATGATACATAGAAAATATGAGGGATTCCCATATACTCCACACTTTCCCCTTCCCACACCTTGCCCTATTAACAACAGCTTTCATTAGGGTGGTACATTTGTTACAACTGATGAACACATATTGAAACATTGATATAATTTCTGATTTTCATGTCTCATTTTAAGAAAAGAACCCTGCTCTCTAAAAGTTTGGAGAGAGAAGATATATGTAATTAAGAAACAAGACTAGGCAGTATTACTGGAGTTGACAAATGTCACACTCTTTTTTGAATTCAAGTTTTTACTTTATTCTGTCAAAGTGCATAACCCACATGGCTTACCTCACTATTAGAAATTTTTGATCTTCTTAAGCAACAACTTAAAAGGGACAATGCAAGTATGGTGAGTATATAGTCAAAAGATACACTGACGAATGTGTTTTCATACTGATAAATTACAGGAACACTGAATCAAGTGTATTAAGATCTATTTCAGCCAAAGGAAAATGTCAAGTGCACTTTACCATTGTCATCGAAGCCATGGGTGATTTCATGCCCTATGACCATGCCGATGCCCCCGTAGTTCAGTGACTTAGACTGCTGGGCACTGAAGAAAGGGGGCTGCAGAATGCCAGCTGGGAAGACTGAAAAGAAAGAAGATGGTTCAAGATTATCTGTGGCATTGTTCTGTGAATGGCAGGCATGGGGTTGGCCTCTTGTCTATTTAGCTATTTTCCAGTATGTCAGTTTCACTTAGTTGTGTACAAAAATCTTTTGTGATAGAAACTAAAGCAGGTCTTTTATTATTAATAACAGAAGTGGCAGCATAATCTTATGATTTATAATCACAATTCCCACTTTACAATCTCTTTTAAGATTGCTTTCTGCTATAAGCAGTTTAGAGCAAGGAATAATTGTAATCTGCATTCAAAAGGTCCTTGACACCTTGTAAAAATTTGGAATGCTGGGAGAAATAGTCACTCTCAATAACACAAGTATTACCTTTAATGTTTTCTCTAAAATTGCATCCATTTAAAATCGCTTATTAAGTACACAGAGCCACAAAATCTAGGGCATCCCCTAATCAAGTAACCCTATTTTAGTTTCCTAAAGGCAACTATGACTACCCTTATATTCTGTTGTTTCCTTGTTTATGGTTTGTGTCCCTCCTTTTCCTGTCAGTCCTGCTCTTTGCTCTGCACCTGAATATTAGCTCTTTGAGAGCAGAGATTTGTGTTTCTGAACATTGGTTTGTTTTGGTTCATTTATTTTTTTCAGGACATTGCCCCCAGCACCTAAACTTTGAGTAGTGCCTGGAACATACTAGTTGCTCAGGAAATGTGTTGAATAAATAAATAATTAATGACAAATCATCTTAATTTATTACGGTGCCTCAAAGACCTTAGTAAATAAATAATATGCAGTTTTTACACAACTATCCTGATATCTGCATAACCTTGCTAACTTTTTCTACTTAGAAGTCTCGTAAACTTTTAAAATTTAACATGTCAGCATCAAACGCATCATCTTTCCCTCTAAGCCATCACTCTCTTGACTTCATTATTTCTTCTAATGTCATCTGAAATGTCTCAATCACCAAAGTGAACAATTCAGGTTTATTTTTGAAGCTTCCTTTCTTTTATAAAGTCCTTTACAGTGTCTTTAGACAAAGACCAGGTGGTGTATCTTCCTTCTGGTAGCATTTTCAGTCTTGCTGCCACTATCTTAGTTCACACTCTGATTCCGCGTCTCAATAATTACTTAAACTAATCTCCTAATTGTTCTTTCCACTTCCTGTCTCATCCAACTCTAATCAATCATAAATCTAGTATATCCTCAGTCTATCTGGTAGCAGCTTCATCTTCCTAAAGTACAATTCTGGTCATCATCACTCTCCTGCTAAAAAAATCGTTAACAGCTTTCCATTGCCAACCAAAGCCTACCTTTGGGTTGACTCCAGGGTCCTCACCTTCTTCTCTAGCCTCCCCCAGCCCTTCCTTTCCCTGCCCCACTCCATTATTCTGATATAAAGTATATTCCAGCCAAATGATGCTTTTATTATTTTTTAAATACACTAATTTCTGGGCCTTTGTTCTTTTCTCTTGGAATACAATTCCCCTGTTCTATGCAAAGAAGATCATTGTTTTTGGACCTTGCTGTTTAGAGGTAGCTGATCTTTGACTTTAGAAAGAAGTTAACATTAATGTCATAGTTTAAAATTTTATCTTTCAAGTTTTAAAACCCTGGTATCCTCTAAGAATAAATGAAACACTACATTCTGTAATCTAAAAAAAAATCTGTAGTATGAATACCTATTACATGGAAAATTCTGGGTCATTGCTATGTGGGATGCCAAAACCATCAGAGAAGGTCGCTGTCCTTAAGAAGCTTAAGATCTAGTTAGTTGAGAGAAGCAAATATTGTTTCTTCAGGTGGGGTGAATATGATATAACCTACATAGTTTTTAGGGATAAATATTATATATTTACAGAGGAGACTTTAAAAATATCCTGGGCAATTTAATTGCTCTCCAGACCCTCAAAAAATATTTGGAAAGTTGTCATAATTTTCATATTACAAAATAATTTTAAAAATAAGTACTTTTGTCCTTGGAGAATTTTGATGAAAGTTATACCTCACGTGTAGCTGCCTGAGCTATCAACAGTGCCAAGAAATTATTTTTAGCTTAAAGCATAAAAATTATGTGCAGTACTTTATTAACTTAAAGTGCACACTATCTCCCACACTATGTACTTTGATTAAAATCCACCCATTATATAAAATGCTCTTATGAAACGTGCTATCAAGACTAAACATTAACTGTAAAGAGCCTGCTGCTTTAATTATACCCTGATATGCCATTCTTCAGGCAAGTGATAAGATTTTTATGGCTCATATTAAATACTAGACTTCATGTTCAGCCTTGTAAACTATGATTTTCCCTTGTACCCTGTCAGCTAAATCTCTGTGACCAAGATTTTCCCCATTAGCATCATTGCTGTTACTAGTAGCTTTCACAACCACTGTTTATAACCCAACGGATTAATTTTTCATTTTTCATGCTTATGATGGTCAATGACTTAATTAATTAAATAAGTCATTGGACTATGAGACAAAGGATTCTGTACCCCTCCTTTTCCTTGGTTTATTTTTTTCAAGCTGCAAACAGTTCAATTTTTGAAACTTTTATGTAAAGCTCAAGCTTGCAATCAAGGAAAATCAAGTTGTTTTTTTTTTGGTGGAAAAAAAATTAAGCATTCTTTTTATATTAACTGGAGTACAATCATGTTTGGAAACATTTCTTCTTAATTTTCAAGTCTGAAAATAATACTTCTTAGAATTACTTAGACATTTCAGAATATTTAACTGTCTCAAGGTGGTCATAGTCATGGACCACCCAGGCTGCAATGCCCATAAATTTCTTGAAATTGAAAAAAAAAAAAAAGTTGATTAAGAGACTCCTAGTGCATTTTTAATGAAAAAGAGGAATGCAGCAATATAAGAGTCCCTATCTGACTTGGTCATTTCCTTGGACAGGACTTAAGACTTAAGGAGAAGATTTAAATAGCATCTTGAAACGCTTGACAAAACACTTAAGTGCAGCTTTCCTCATGGCCTTGGTGGCTGCTAGAGCTCCATGTAGCAAATGTGCAAAGAAGTGGAAGCAATGAATTAAATACTTTCAGTTTAATGAGGAAACCTTTAAAAATGCCTCTTGTCCTGAGAGTTGACTATTTTGTTGATGTGAAGTGGCAGGGGTGGGGACAGAATCAAAACTGAAATTGAGCCCATATGTGTGAGTTCTGACAAAAAGTGGCAGGAACTAAGTTTAAAAGTAGAAATGACTGATATGAATAACTCCCTATGTAAAATAAAACAATAAAAATATTTTATAACATAAAATGACTAGTCCCATGAGAAATTGTAAGTGATCTAATTTGGGGACATTTGTATGTCTTGGGTTGGGGTTGGTGGAGCAGGCTTATGAGAAACTATTCTATACCAACACTAATTTCACATACCATTTAATGCATATAATGTACATCACATTAAAGCTACCTAAGACAATGTTGCAGGGGGTGTGTATGTGTGTGTGTGTATGTATGCTTGTACACATGTGCACACACACAACATACACATAGTTCTAACAAGGAGAAAGATATAAATCAAGATCTTCAATTATTTTTAGCTAAGACAATCCTGCTATGAAGATTTAAATGAGTTGTCAAAGAAAAAAAGAGCACATGTCAAAGATTTCTCCTCTTGCATGACACTTTCCCCTCTCTGAACTGCTGTTATTAGCAGAGGAAGATTTGAAAAGAGGTTAACAATTTTTTGTATTCCATATTTCCATCAGATGAATTTACCCTGACAAACTTTAAAAGGTCTTCCTTTTACATTAAGGATATTTGTTACAGCCAATTCTTGATTACCCAGAGGAAAATTGTCTACTTTCCAAAATAGGCTACTTTTAATCTCTTTTTCCTTTTGCTGTGTGATTATTTGGTATGAGGATATTGAATTTAAAATGATATTCTGGTCAGGATATCTCTGAGATGGAACAATTTTGAGCTACCTCCAGAGATTTGGGGTAGTTGAGAGTCAGCCAAGTTCCTGTATTGACCTTAACTGCCTGGACCTGCTCTAGAGAAGGGCTGAAGTGATCAGCACACTGGAGTGGCCCTAAAGAGGATGCACCTGGCTCTTCTCTGGCGCTGAGACAGCACCAGGTCTGATAGGATCCAGGATCCTTCAGAAGCTGGATTCAAATGAAACTACCTCCCTTAATCTGTGCTAATGCAGAATCAATGTCTGGGCTGCCTTAATTTGCCCTGGGATTCCTCTGAAAGTTAAAGACCATCCAGAGAGAAAGGCATTTCTAAGGAAAGGTATGATGGCTTCCAGGAATACATAACAAAGGATGGGCTGCATGGATTCTGAGTTGATCATTAAAGAGGCTCAGTCTAGGGTTGGCAATAATTTTCCTAGCTGGGAAACATATTAGCCTAGACTTTGAGCTAATGGATTTTAACCCAGGTGCCCTGTCTTAATTATTATCTAGATGTTATATAAAAACAACCTTTTCTGATTACTTTGTATAATTCATTTTCATGCCATGTACCAAAATAAATTCCAGACTCATGAAAGGTTTAACTCCAAAAATAAAGACCATAAAAATATTAGAAGAAAATGTATATAGCTTCTTAATTTAACTCTTCCTAGGCTTAAAAGCAATGGGGTAAGGTGCAACCAACCATTAAAAAAAAGGATATAATTAATTTTAAGATTTGTTTTCTAATTAGTGATAAAAATCATGCAAGATTTTCATCATTTCTAGTCTTATTGGTTACAGAATTTTTAAACAAAGCGGCTTCAGGCAAACTCTGAGATAAAAAGAATAGTTCAGAAAATGTTGAGATTGTCTTCCCTCTTGATTCTGGACCAAACTTAGAAAGGAAGGATTGGACGAGCACATCTGGAGAAGTTTGCTCTTCTGTTTGTGTAGAGCATCTCTGGAAGTACTGAATCAGTTTGTGTGCCTTTCCACATACTAAAAATTGTTGGGAAATTGGTTCCGTTTATGTCATATTTAAGAGACATAGAGTTTAAAGATGTACAAGGTTCCCAGGAAGAGAAAAAAATATAATTTTTGCTATATTAAGTCATTTGGTGATTCATTACATCATTCACTCATGTATTGAACTCCCATGCATATTTCTGTGATATTACTCTTGGTAAATGTACGAAATTTCCTTTTTTTTCCATTTTTGATAAAGATACATAAAATTTTATATGGTTCAATTTAATAGAATCAACTTTTCAGCTTTCCGAGTGAGCTCCTTGGACTCTTTTGGAATGAAGATGATCCAGTATGGGACCATCTCCACCAGAATCAGCATACAGAATTGCCAGAAGAAAACAGAGCTCTGAAGTGAGCTCTTGGAACCTTACACCGCTTTAGAATGCTTAGGCTTAGAAAGTCTCACAGTCAATATAACTTTATGGAGATATATTTGATATATTTAAGGGTGTTTAAATCACCCTTAGAAAGAAGAGAAGCCATTTTAGCTACAAATGGGAATATTGTAAAAGAACCAAAAGTATTTAACATAATTTGTACTAATTTAAAATTTGTCATTTTAGAGAAAAGATGTACATAGGTGCATTTACTTTCAAGGAATACACCTAATAAATTAATAACCCAGCCCAGCTCTGCATTTGGGAATACTGTAAATTGGCCATATAATGCACTGCAGTTTGGGAAAAACAGAGAAGTATTAGAAGTAATAGAGAATGATTTAGGAATCCACCTTACCTATCTGATTTCTGCCTGAAGAATAAAAGGCATTGACTACAGCTGCTCCGCTTATCCACCTATAGGAAACAGAAGAACTCATTACAAATGATGCTGCATTATCTAATTCGATCTGCTCACCACAGTAAAAGCATTATTATTATTTCTAGTTGAATTTTAACTTTTTGTGTTTGAAATATGATCAACAAACTAAAATTAGCTCACTAAGTGAGAGAGCTCACTTGAAAGTTCTTCTATTTCTTGAAAAAAAATTAGCACATATCCAGGTCTGCATCTATTTTGTTTGCATGAATTTTTATGGAGGCATCTCTGATGGTGTAAAACCCATTAAAATGTATCTCTTCAGATGTGCGATGAGTTAAGATTATACTGAAATGTGTTTAGCTTTATGATCCTGATAGCAGGTAACTATGCCAACAATTTTGGAGTAGTTGTCAGAATATCAAAGTACAGGTAGTTAAAACTACAGATTCAAGTATATTTTAAATTTTTAAATAATTAGTTTATCCTCTTGGCAGGTAGTATAGCTTAATGTGCCTCACCTTATGGCTATTTAGTTTTTTTGTTTTTTTTTAATGCAGCATTCCATTAATTGAGCAAAGGTAATTTTTGTATAACAATTGTAAAATGAAATTCAAGTAGTTGGTTCTTAAGTGAATTGGTCTGTTTGCCTCCCTATACCATGATTTATAATCTGCACAGAATCTAAGGATATATAAAATACAGTCCCTGACTTCAAAAGACTCTAGTTGAGATGAGAAAGATAAATAAATATAATACAGGGCAGAGTGACTAAATGGATAAGATAGTTTCCCCGATGAAAACTAAAGGGGTGATTTTTAGCTAAAGGATACCTGCCAATGTGCCTATGTTTTTGTGCTCAGATATTAGAAGAGTACATTTCGGTGATCATATGTTAAACAGTAAATCCTAATGTAAAGCCTGGACTATAGTTTTATAGTACAACTATAAAAATGTTCTTTTATCAATTGTAACAAATATACCACACTAATGCAGACTGTTAATAATAGGGAAAACTATGTGTTTCAGGGGGGTACATTGGAACTCTATTTTCTGCATGATTTTTCTGTAAACTTATAACTTCTCTAATAAAAAAAATTCACTTCTGTCCAACAGAAATAATATTCCCAACTCAATAAACTATCACATGTATGGTTATATACTTAAGGAAAATGGACACTGATTGACTCAGATAACCTTTTAAATGTCAGCGTACATAAGACAATCGTGTATTATTATCTAAAGACTCCATTGTAGTCATTCCACTTTCATGGAAACATTTTGCGAGACAATTATTATTTTACTCACAGAAATGTACAGTAATTAGCACAATGTGTTTAAATCAGAACTGTTTCCAGATCCTGCCTTGCAGGGTAAGCAGTATAAAGTTAGCTGCCTAAATCAGCATTTTAGCTCCAATTTCAGTAATTATTGTGGGATATCAGATATGTATCCTAATTTTATCTCTGCAAATAAGCCTGAAGATGGAGGTAAGAATGGTTGATCAATGTGTTTCTTCTTTAGTTTGTTATTGCTGTTGTTTTTAACAGAAAAAAAAAAAACATTTTTAAGCATGATGGTATGCCTGATATAGCAGTCCTCCTTAATTTCATCATAGCTGAGTCACCAGTATTTTAATATTTCTTGCAGGTTGATGATGACAAGTACAGAATTTTTTTATTTTAATTAAACTACACAGCTTCCCACATGATTTGTGATGACACAAGAAAATCATGTATTGTAAACTCGGATATGTTAGGATAAAACTGAGAGATCAGAAACTATAAGAGAATTCTATATTATATTTATATTTATATTATAAAATGATTCATAAAAACAAAAAGCATGATCATGAAAAAATATATTAGGAATATATATATTGTATTATGGAATTACATGGATAATCACAAATAAAATATACAAATTATTTGGTTCCAGACTCAGTCAAAAATACTAACAATGAAATAGAAAAGGTGCCCATGCAAAATGTTTTTTTTCTTTTTAGCTAAGTATATTACAGAAAGAGGAGCTATATATATGAAACTAATGTTTAAAGCAGTAACAGATCTCAAAAGTAGGATATAGATTAATGAAATGTACAGTATATTACCCATCTCTTGTTGACTGTTTTTGTAAAAATAAATTGTTTTAGTGCCTCTCTGCTATTATTACATTACTTTGAGGGGTTTAAGATTGCATTTTGATTAATCCTTGAACTTGGCAGCAGGGGGTTTTACATATTAAAATGGCCACTGTGCATTATATCACCAAGAAAACTGGCAGCTATTTATGACCACAGAACACAAAAATGAAATTAGAATTGTGGTTGTTAGGTGTACAGAACACTAGTGAACAGGGTATGTCTTTTCTTCCTTGAGAACGCTCATGTGCATTCTCATACCACCCCTGAGTAATTATTCCAGCTCAAAAACACTGGGCATTTTGTTCCTGAGAATGATCAGAACTTGCAGTACTGTGATTAGATCATTACATCTTAAGGTGATGATAACAGCTACAGGCTCAATGCTTAATATTTGTGTCAATCATGAAATATCTCACTGTGTTAACATAAAAGCTAAACTAACAGGGCAAAGATTTTTTTCAAATTAAATGGTGATAGAACAAAAATTCTAAGTTCTCTTGACTTGGATGCAGTCTGAAAATTTCAGAAGTTTCCATTTATGTGACATGACAAATCTGACCTGAGTAGCAGCAGACAGAAGAGAGGCAGAAGGGAAAATCAAATGGTGGTGATTCTTGCCCTACAATAAGGGACAGTGTAGGTTACCTAAGGATACCTTGAAAGTGGGAGGCCAGACTCTAAGAGCCTCCATAGATAGGTCTCAGACCCGAGAGGGAGCACAAATGATTCTGTTCTTTGATTTTTCTGCCTGCCTTCAGTACTGTGTGTGTGTGAGTGTGGGGATGTGTGGTTTAAAGTGGAGAGTGGGAGCGTAGGATGTAAGAAAACTTTATTTTTAATTTCTGAGGCTTAATTTTGTCAGTAAGCTTACTCTTGCTTTGGGGCTCTCAACAGTAGAACACAGAAGGGCCACTAAAAGCAAGATTTCCTTCAAATCTGAGCTAACAATGTGGATGGGAAACGTAACTGCAACACCCCTGAGAGAGGGACCAGGTGTTTTTCTCCTAACACTTATTACCCTGAAGAACCTAAGTGGTGATGAAATGAAAGTGCACACACATCATGTTTATAGCAGGGAAGTAAAGCAGAAGTTGACAGCCAGATCCTATAGCCTTTTGGTTATAATACCCACTGGACTGCAAAAGCACTTGGAATAAAATTTCTCTTTCACCCACCCATGTGTAACTTTAAAATGTAAAACAATAAAATTATTAATGCCTCCTTCCCTGCAAGTGTTCAATTTCTCAGCATCTCATGGTCTCAACTCAACTCCTCTGAAATTAGCAGTACGATATAATGGTTTCCTGTGATTTCCTCAACTACCCCTGAGTGGAAAGAGTTTTCATTTAATAATTGCAACAATCATTGCAATCCTTTACATTTATTAATATTTTCTCATTAAGTCTTCAAAATTTTCTATATGCCTTCATTTGTCTTTCAAAGAACCCACATAAGATAAATGGCATCTCCACTATACAATGTGTAGAAAATGAGCATGTTTTTATACTCCTCTTCCTAATACACATATAAACTAGGCAACTCAGCTGGGAAAAGAATATATAAACTAGAGAGAAAGGACTCTCATCTTCCAATCAAATTCCCTACTTCTAAGCTGTTGAACTGCATCCTATATAAAAGTTCATTATTATCATTAGGTGACACCCCTATGGATATGGATGAATACTTTCCCCCATGTAATGCCATTTCCTATGAACCTCTTTCAGAATTAAGGTGCTCATCTCTTACTACAGCTTCACACTCAGGCTTCCCCCTTACCGCTAACAAGCTTTAGGATGCCAGCCTCGACACCACCCTGAAGTCATTCTAGAAGACCCACAATGACCAGACCATAACCACAGCAGTGACTATTTGATGAGCACCTAAATTATGTGCCTGGTACATTAGGCAAGGTAATGGCAATCTGCACAACCACGCAAAGCAAAAGTAGACATTGCTATCCCTCATTTACTAATGAAAAACTGAAGCTCAGAGGTATTATGTAAACTGCCTAAATTCACACACCTGTGTGGAAGAACAGAGCTCCTACCCCAGGTCTGCCTGGCTCCAAAGCACATTCTCTTTTCACTGTTTACAAGGTGAAGTTTTTTTTACTCAAGGCACAAGCACAGTAGGACCAAAGAGCCTCATTAAACTGCTCATTGTCCTTGCATAAGAGTCATTATCTTAGCTGAAGTACTCGGAGTGATTTCTCTGGTTCTGTCGGAGGGATGAGAGCCAGTACTCCCCTTCTGACTAAAATTGGGAAGAATCCATTCCTTTTTCAATGAAAGGTAATAAAAATCACTACTCGATTTTCTTCCTAGAAGTAATCAGTGGGTTATGTGTGATTCTCAGTTTGGCAACAGGGCAAGATCTTTTTAGTTTCCAATTACTCTTTCTATATATGTGTACCCACACGGGTGTGACTTGCCACCTTCACAGAAATTCCCAAGCTGGGAGGCATAACAAGAGGGTAGTTAGATCACTTCTCTCAGAATTTTATTTTGGTGACATTTTCCCTATTTAGGATAGTCACCGGGATATTTCAGGAAAGAAATGAAGTCATTCCCGTCTCATATAACCCTTAGCACTTACATAACTTGACATTGTCTCTCTGGCCCAATAGAAGGTAATTCCGTGAAGCGGGGGCGTTACAGGTTTTGTTTGCTATTGTATGCCTAGGTTTAGAACAGCACGGGAACATGGTAGGCACTCAGTAAATATTTGTTGAATGGATGACTAAGCTTTGGGAAATGTGTCCTCCAACTACCAAGGAGTGGGCCCTTCTCATCCTGTGACTCTGGGAGCGAGGAGGGCATGGGACCTAGGCCAGCACTGGTGCTTTGCAAGCTCCTGAGAACCAGGCCATCTGGAAGCTAGGCACTGCCTGGACTTGGGCCTCTCAGAGGGTGCACTGATAAGAAAAGTACCAGAGTTCTTTTTCTAAGTTCTTCTGGTTTAAATGACATTGTAGGGCCTTAGCTAGTGGTTTGAGAATGAAACATTATAACAATCTATCTAAAACTGCAACCTTTAAATTATTCAGCCTCCCTCCCTAATATCCTCCTCCCCCTCTGAGAACAAAACAAAACAAAAACCCTCCTAGGGTGCTAATTAAAAAGCAGAAATGTTTTTGCTGATAAAATGTGTTTTGCTTACAACACAAAAACATATCAGGAATGGCAAAAAGAACATCTTTGTTGGATTTATGGGACTATAACAGATGGAAATCTAAAATTTTCTTCTATTACATGTGAGAACATGAGTATACTGCTGTGGCAGATACTGCCATGGGGAATTAGTGTAATTTTTGGTTCAAGTTTAGTCTGAATATCTGTTATTTAGACTTTCTGGCTGGGTAATACTTGCTGACTAAAACATTATTTTTCACAAATCTTCCCTACATATCTACACTCATGGTGATTCATTTCTGTCCCAGGTTTCCAGCCCTGCTCCCCTCATTGGATTGGTCATAACTCTATGTTGTCCCACAGAACCATCTAAAACCTGCATGACTATTTTTCTTTGGCTAATCAACTGAAGGATACAGAAGTTATTTGGAAAGAAGATTAGTTCTAGGAATATCTGTTCAGGGAGAAAGTCAGAAGGGATATTTTAGAAAGAGTGAGGTACTACCAACCCCTGGAGATTATGATTGTTCTCTTGTGCCACTTGATGTTGAGAAGTCAAGGGAGGAGAGCTTGTGGGTTCTTATGAAAACTTCACAGTGGGGGTTATAGAATTTTAATGTTGGAAAGAACCTTGGAGACCACATATGGTTTATATTAACCTGCTTGTTTTATAAATTAAGAAATTGCATGGCTTTTAAAAGGTCATCCAGGTAAAATGGCAGAACTGGGCCACTGAAAGAGTGACTCACAGTAGGGGCAAAATGGTGGAGTCCCTCTCAGGTTGGTTGCCAGTTTTGGTGGTGCTGGCCTTTAAGGCAGAACCACAGAGAACCACAGCTATTGAGCTGTCAGCCTAATGGTTATCACTTATTTCATTCAATTGCCTAGATTGGAAAAAACAGCAGGCTTGAAGCAACACAAGTGAAGAAATGAAATAACCATTTTATTTTGTTTTCTTTTGAGTGAGTGCTCTGTTCAC
This sequence comes from Cabassous unicinctus, assembly GCA_029593785.1. Classification (NCBI taxonomy): domain Eukaryota; kingdom Metazoa; phylum Chordata; class Mammalia; order Cingulata; family Chlamyphoridae; genus Cabassous; species Cabassous unicinctus. The sequence continues at coordinate 6,690 of JAQZBX010016131.1, read as the reverse complement.
CTCAATATTAATTTAAACGCTGACGTTGTTTCCAGAGTAGTTTTTGTTAACAAGTAGAAATTGAATTGTGGTTAAAAAAAAAAAGAAAGGGGGATGATGTCCTAGCACTTTGTTTCCTTGTTATACCACCAATAAGTTCTGCTTTCCTTCAGATTTAATTTTTCCTTACCTGCCTCTGTCACTAAATTGAGATGCTGAGTTCAGAGCTATATCTTATTCATCTTTTTATCCTCTACAATGTTTAAGCACACTGGTACACACATAGCAGATGCTCAAAAAATGTTTATTGAATTGGCTCCCATCAACATCAGTGTGTTTTTATTTTGATGCATAATGACAGGAGAGATGCAGCAATGAAATAAGTGTTTGAGCTATGGCTCATAGGTCATGTCTACAAACACTAGCACTACTTATCACAGTTACATCAAAGAAAGCTTTGTCCTTGGAAACTAGCAAAATAACCTCGAGTCTAAAACTAAAAGAGGAATTCATTTTGTTTCATTCTTTTACATATTTTTTCTGTATAGAGGGTTATGTTTGTTCTATGAACTCTGGATAATTACATTAGCAGAAGTAAATAATTTTAGACAAATTGCAAAGTAATTTTGTCAATGGATATTAAGTTCCCAATTCAACACTATTACTTTCGGATAATATGATATGTTTGACATTTTTCACATGAGAGGAAGGACACAAGGCAGTGGATTAAAGAGGCCTAAAGGAACAAAGACCTCTGATAAAGGAAATCACATGGGTAATTACAAATGCCAGTATTATTTCATTGCTTTTTTGGTATATAACTCCACTTCTTACTTCTTATAAGTGCTAAAATACAAATGCAAAAATAGTAATGAAAAATCTATGGTACTGGACATACAATGTGCAAAAAAATAATTTATAACAAATACCAAAAAAAGTGGGGAGATGATGGGTACAGGAACAATATATGTATATGCTATTGAAGTTAAATTTGTAACACATCAAATATGATTGTTATATATTTAGGATGTTAAATTTTAATCCATGGTAACCCGAAGGAAAATATATGAAAAAATGTATGTCCAAATAGAAATGAGAAGGGACTCAATATCATACAAATACACAAAATCAAATAAGTAGGAAAGTAGGTATTAATGGAAATTAAGGGGAAAATGGTATAAAACTTACAAAGACTAAATAGCAAAATGGCAAAAGAAAGTTCTGAATTACCAATAATGACTTTAAATGTAAACTGATTAAACACTCCAGTCAAAAACAGAGATTGGGAGAGTGGATAAAAAAGCATGACCCAAATATATGATGTTTACAAGAGACTCACCTTAAATTCAAAGACATAAGTAAGTTGAAAAATGCAAGTAGTAGCCAAAAGAGAGCTATGGGGTAGTTATACTAGTATCAGATAAAATAGACTTAAAGACAAAAATTGTTACAAGGGACAAAGACAGTCATTATATACTGATAATGGGGTCAATTCAATAAGAAGATGCAACAATTATAAATATATAAGCACCTAATAGCTGAATCCAAAATATATGAAGCAAATACTGACAGATATTAAGGGAGAAATAGACGGTTGTACATTTGTAGTAGAAGACTTTAATATACCCCTTTCGATAATAGATAGAAAATCAATACAGAGATAGAAGACTTGAATGAAACTCTAAAACAACTAGACTTAACAAACATATATAGAAATATACTTCACCTCAAACAACAGAATACACATTCTTTGCAAGTGTATATGGATCATTCTCCAGAATAGACCATATGTTAACTAATAAAATGTCTAGAAAAATTTAAAAAAAATTATTGAAATTATGCAATGTGTCTTCTCTGGCCACAATGGAATGAAGTTAGAAATCAATAACAATGGGAGAAATGAAAAATTGACAAATATGTAGAAACTGAACAATGTATGCTTAAACATCCAAAGGGTTAAAGAAGAAACCACAAGGGAAATTAGGAAATGTCTTGAGGTGAATGAAAATAAAAATACAACCTAACAAATTTATGGGAATCAACAAAGGCAGTGTTGAGAGGGAAATTTATAGATCCAAAAGCATACATTAAATAAGATTTCAAATAGAAACCTAACCTTAAATCTGGAAGAACTAGAAAAAGAAGAACAAACCAAATCCCAAAGTGAGCAGAAGGCAGTAAATAAAGATTAGAGCAGAGATTAAATGAAATAGAGAATAAAATACAGAAAATCAACTAAAAACTGGTGCTTTGAAAAAAAAAGTCAATGAAATTGACCAACTTTTAGCTGGACTGACAAAGGAAAAAAGAAAGGATGCAAATAACTAAAATCAGAAAAGAAAAGGTAGACACTACCACTGATTCCACTGAAATAAAAAGGTCTATAAGAAGATACCATGAACAAATGTATATCAACAAATTAGATAATCTAGATGAAATGGAAAAATTCCTACAAGCACAAAGTATGTACACGGACTCAAGAAGAAATAAAATAATCTCAAAAAAACAAAAACTATTAAAGAGATTGAATCAATATTCAGAAACCTCCCAAAAAAGAAAAGCCCAGGATCAGATGGCTTCTCAGAGAATTTTACCAAATATTCCTAGAGGAGAGAACATCAATCCTGCTGAATCTCTTCCAAATAACTGAAGAGGATGAAACACTCCTTAATTCATTATATGAGGCCAGCATCACCCTTATACCAAAGCCAGATCAAGATACATCAGGAAAGTAAAATTACAGACCAATATCTCTTAAGAAGATAGATGCAAAATTCCTCAACAAAATACTAGAAAATGGAACCAACAGCACATTAAAAGAATTATACACCATGATCAAGTAGGATTTATCCTAGTTCTGAAAGAGTGGTTCACCACAAGAATTCAATTACATAGTATACCACATTAACAGAATGAAGAGGGAAAACCATATGATCATCTCAATTAATACAGAGAAAGCATTTGGCAAAATCCAGCCCCTTTCCTGATAAAAACACTTAGAAAACTAGGAATAAAAGGAAATTTCCTCAACCTGATGAAGGGCAAATATGAAAAGCCCACAGCTAACATCATACTCAATGCTGAAAGACTGAAAGCTTTCCCTCTAAGATTAGGAACAAAACAAGGGTGCTCACTTTGACCATTATTATTCAACATGTCCTGGGAGTTCTAGTCAGAGTAATTAGGCAAGAGAAAGAAATAAAAGACATTCAAACTGGAAAAGAAGAAGTAAAACTTTCCCCTTTTGCAGATTACATGATCCTATATACAGAACATCCTGAAAAAATTCACAACATAGCTTAGAGTTAAGAAATAAATTCAGCAAAGTGCAGGATACAAGATTAACACCCAAAAGTCAATATTGCTTTAATACACTAGTAATGAACAGCCAAAAGAAGAATTAAAGAAAAAAAAAATCCCTTTACAGTAGCAACTAAAAGAACCAAATAGCTAGAAATAAATCTAAACAAAGATGTATTGGACTTCTACATAGAAAACTGCAAAACATTGCTAAGAAAAAACTCAATGACCTAAATAAATGAAAGGACACTCATATTCTTGGATCGGAAGACCAAATATAGTTAAGATTCAATTCTTCTCAAAGCAATTTATGGATTCAACACAATTCCAATCAAAATTTCAACAGTCATCTTTGCAGAAGTGGAAAAGCCAATCATCAAATTTATATGGAAGGGTAAGGGACCCTGAATAGCCAAAGCCATTTTGAAAAAGAAGAATGAAGTTGGAGGATTCACACTTCCTAACCTTAAACCTTAATACAAAGCCACAGTAATCAATGGCACAAGAACAGACATATAGACCAATGGAATTGATTTGAAAGCTCAGAAATCAACCCTCACATTTATGAACAAATGATTTTTGATGAAGGGATAAAGACCACTCAATTGGGAAAGAATAGTCTCTTCAAAAATGGTGCTCAGAAAACTGGATCTCCATTCGCAAAACAATGAAAGTGGAGCCCTACCTTACACCATATACAAAAATTAGATCAAAATGGATCAAAGACCTAAGTATAAGAGCCAGAACTACAAAACTCCTAGAAGAAAATGTATGGTACCATCTTCAGGACTTTGTGCTAAGCAATGGCTTCTTAGACTTTACACCCAAAGCATAAGCAATAACAACAAAAAATAACTAACTGGGATCTCACCAAACTTCATAACTTTGTGCCTCAAAGCATTTATCATGAAAGTAAAGTGACAACCTATACAATGGGAGAAAATATTTGGAAGCCACATATCTGATAAGGGTTTAATAACCAGAATATATTTTAAAAAAATCCTTAAACTCAACAACAATTGAGAATGGGCAAAAGATTTGAATAGACATCTCTCCAAAGAAGACATACAAGTGAAAAAAAGCACATTAAAAATGTCCAACACCATTAGCCATTAGGGAAATGCAAATCAAAACTACAATGAGATACTATTTCACACCCAATAGAATGGCTGCTATTTTTTTTTTTTAATAGAAAATACAAGTATTGGAAAATACAAGTATGGGAGAGAGGTTGTGGAGAAATAGGAACCCTCATTCATTGCTGGTGGCAATGTAAAATGGTTCAGTGACTGTGAAAGACCATCTGGCAGGTCTTCAGGAAGTTAAGCATAGAATTACTATATGATCTGGCAATCCCATTTCTAGATATATACCCAAAAGATTTGAAAGCAGGGACTCAAACAGATATCTGCACACCTACATTCATAGTGGTATTATTCACAATTACCAAAAGATGGATGCACCCTAAATGTATATTAACTGATGAATGTGGTATATACACATGATGGAATATTATTCATCTCTAAAAATGAATGAAGTTCTGATACATGCAACAACATGGATGAACCTTGAAGATATCATGTTGAGTGAAATAAGCCAGACACAAAAGGACAAATATTGTATGATCTCACTTATATGCAACAATTAGAATAAATAAACTATTAGAATAGAGTCAGAATCTAGACTATAGGTTACCAGGGTCCAGAAATAGGGGTAGGGAGTTAAGGCCTAAAATGTACAGTTTCTGTTTGGGATGATGGGAATGTTTTGGTAATGGATGGTGGTGATGGTTGCGAAGCATTGTGAATGTAATAAATAGCACTGAATTATATATTTGAATGTGGTGAAGTGGGGAAATTTTAGGTTATATATGTTATTAGAATATATATATATTTAACTCTGTGGAACTACACAAGCCAAACTGTGAACCCCAAATTAAGTAATGAACTATAGTTAATAGTACAATTATAAAAATGTGCTTTCATCAACTTTAACAAATGTACCACACCAATAGAAGGTTTAATAATAGGGTGGTATATGGGAACCTGGTATTTTATCCATGATTCTTCTGTAAACCTACAAGCTGTCTAATTTAAAAAAAAGTAATGGAGTGCTATGAGTAAGGAGGTGACCTTTAAGTCAAACAATGTGTAGGTTTCTGTTTGATGGACAAGGGCAGGAAGGGTGGTAGAAGATAAGGATCAAGTTGGGGGAAAACAAAGAGGCATGATTTGGAAGTAATTTAGTATTGTTAGAGCTTTGAAGCCATCGTGTGGGTAGCTCAAATACAAAGCAATTCTGGAGAATTAGTGGGGAGACATGGAGACTTTGTACCTCTTTTTAAAGAGTTTCTGCTTCACAATATTGGCAATGGGGATACATTAAAGGGTTTTCAACAGTAAATAAGATGATCCAGTTTGTGTCTTCAAAAGATTTCTTGGGCAATAGTGTGCAAGATAAAATGAAGAAATGTGAGATAATTGGCAATAAGAATTAAAAAAATAGAATTTCAAGGGCCTCTAGTGCACAATGAGAAATGTCTGAATCAAGGCAGTGGCAATGGAAATGATGAGATGGATTTTTCCCATTCCCATGTAATATTTAATTAGCACTTGGTGGATGTACATCTTTTTGTTGTTTGTTGTTTTGAGATAGAAATTTGAATTAGGTATACTGTCGGCATATAGATATATGAGGGATGAAAGAAAGGGATCCATCTAGGCTGATAGGGTGACTCCTTGGTTTCTGTCTTTGTGGCAATAAGATGGAGGTTGTTGGAAAATGGACAAATATGGGGCAAAATACATGGCAAATGCTGTGCTTGTAGAGTCAAAGGGACAGCTATGGAAGATGTCTCATTGGCAGCTAGGTATCTGGTCTGGAGCTCAGAATATGGATCTGGACCAGATACAAATACATGGTGGTCATACCAATGGTAGAAGAAGCCAACAACTGTAAGAGTTTGCCCAATAAGAGCATGTGAGTGAGGAGAGAAAAGGTCCAGGCATTTCCTATTTCGCTTATTTATTCAAATTAATTCCTACCTTGAAAATCTAACCCATCTACATTTCTCTCTAAAAACTTGCAATCATCAGCAAAGCTTTTCTTACCTCTGTACCCTCAATTTTAGGTATGGCCACTTAATCTTCTGTAAGACTTTGAGAGTGAGGATCTTGAGCATAAAAAATGTAATTTCCTGATTAGTAACTACAGGTTATGTGAACAAAGTAGAAGCAATAGATGTTATCTATCTGAACATCCATATTGAGGACTCGAATTTGCCATTACACACACACACACAAAGAAAAGTGTAGTGACTATATTACAATTTTAAGCTGATGCAACATTAGTCAAATCCTTTTACTGCAAAAAACAAGAAGAACAAAATATGAGGGCCTTTTATTATGTTGT
>JAQZBX010016130.1:0-36813 GCA_029593785.1 Cabassous unicinctus | reverse complement strand
AAAGGGAAAGAAGGACTATTTTAAGAAATAATGGTAGAAAATTTCTCAATCCTACTGAAGGACATAGATATCCATGTCCAAGAAGCACGGTGTACTCCCATCCGAATAAATCAGAATAGACCAACTCCGAGATACATACTAATTAGAATATCAAATGTCAAAGACAAAGAGAGACTCTTGAGAACAGCAAGAGAAAAGTGATGTATTACATACAAGGGATGCTCAATAAGATTAAGTGTGGATTTCTCATCAGAAACCATGGAGGCAAAAAGGCAGTAGTGTGATATATTTAAGATGCTGCGAGAAAAAAACTGCCAGCCAAGAATCTTATATCCGGCAAGACTGTTTTTCAAAAATGAGGGTGAGTTTAGAATGTTGACAAATGAATGGAAACTGAGAGTTTGTAAACAAGAGACAGGCATTGCAAGAAATAATAAAGGGAGTGCTACAGTCAGAAAAGAAAAGACAGGAGAGAGAGAGACTTGGAAGAGTCTAGAAATGAAGATTAACACTAAAAGTGTTAAAAGAGTGGTGAAAATAAGATATGACAGCTAAGACCCAAAGATCAAAATGGGTGAAGTAAGAACTGCCTTTACAGTAGTAACATTGAATGTTAATGGATTAAACTCCCCAATCAAAAGACACAAACTGCCATCTATATGCTGTCTACAAGAGACTCACCTTAGACCGCAAGGATACAAATAGATTGAAAGTGAAAGGCTGAAAAAAGATATCCTACACATGCAGTAACCAAAATAAATAAATAAATAAATAAAAATAAATTTAAAAAAATGTTGGAGTAGCTATATTTATATCGGATAAAATAGACTTTAAAAGTGAAACTGTTATGAGTGACAAGGAAGGACATTATATAATAATAAAGGGGGCAATTCATCAAGAAGAAATAACAATCGTAAATGTATATGTACCTAACCAGGATGCCCTGAATTACATGAGGCAAACACTGGCAAAACTGAAGGGAGAGATAGATTTCTCTACAATAATAGTTGGAGACTTCAATACACTGCTCTCCTCATTGGGTAGAACATCTGGGAATAGGATGTATAAAGAAATAGAGAGCTTGAATAATATGATAATCAGACTAAACCTAATAGACATATACGGAACATTCCAGGATATACATTCTTTTCGTGCTCATGGATCTTTCTGCAGGATAGACCTCATGTCAGTCACAAAGCAGATCTCAGTAAATTTAACAAGATCAAAATTATACAAAGCATTTTCTTTGATCATAGTGGAATACAGTTGGAAATCAATAGGCAGAAATAGGAAAAATTCACAAATATATGGAGATTAAACAACACACTCCATAATCAGTGGGTCAAAGAAAAAATTGTGAGAGAAATCAACAAATATCTCAAGACTAAAGAAAATGAGAACACAACATATCAGAACCTATGGGATGCAGCAAAGGCAGTGCTGAGAGGGAAATTTATAGCACTCAATGCTTACATTAAAAAAGAAGAAAGAGCTAAAATCAATGATCTAACTACACAGTTGGAGGAACTAGGAAAAACAAAAACAAAAACAGCAAACTATTCCCAAAGCAAGTAGAAAGAAACAAATAACAAAGATCAGAGCAGAAAAAAATGAAATTGAGAATAACAACAACAGCAAAACAGTAGAGAGAATTAACTAAACTAAAAGTTGGTTCTTCGAGAAGATGAACAAAATTGGCAAATCCTTAGCTAGAATGACAAAGGAAAAAAGAGAGAAGATGCAAATAAATAAAATCAGAAACAAACATGGGGACATTACTACTGACCCACAGAAATAAAAGAGATCATGAGAGGATACTATGAACATGCCAACAAACTAGACAATGTAGATGAAATGGAAAAATTCCTAGGAACATACCGACAGCCTACATTGACCCTAGAAGAAAGAGAAGACCTCAGCAAACCAATTACAAGTAAAGAGATTGAAACAGTCATCAAAAACCTCCCAAAGATGAAAGGCCCAGGACCAGAGGCTTTCAGAGGTGAGTTCTACCATGCATTAAAGAAGATTTAATACCAATCTTACTCAAACTTTTTTAAAAAATTGAACAAGAAGAAACACTACCAAACTCATTCTATGAAGGCAGTATCACCCTAATACCAAAGCCAGATAAAGATATTACAAAAAGTAGAAAATTACATGCCCATTTCCCTGAGGAATATGGGTGCAGAAATTCTCAACAAAATACTTTCTAATCCACTCCAGCAACATGTTAAAAGAATTATTCATTATGATCAAGTGGGTTTTATACCAGGCATGCAAGAGTGGTTCAACACAAGAAAATCAGTGTAATATATCACATTAATAAATCAAAGAGGAAAAATTACATAATCATTTTGATTGACACAGAAAAGGCATTTGACAAAATATAGCATCCTTTCTTGATAAAAAATACTGCAAAAGATAGGAATTAAAAGAAACTTTCTCAACGTGATAAAGGCCTGTATTAGCCAAAGGGGTGCTGATGCAAAGTACCAGAAATACGCTGGTTTTTATAAAGGGCATTTATTTGGGGTAAAAGCCCACAGTTACAAAATCCTAAAGAGTCCAACTCAATGTACCATAAGAGGTACTTCCTCACCAAATATCTGTTCCCATGTGTGGAAGCAAGATGGTGGGCAATGTCTGTGAGGGTTTACCTTCCTCTCCCTCTTAATGCTCCATGGGTCCAACTTCTTCCCATCTCAGCTTTAGGCTGGAGGGCTTGTTCCTTTCCCGGCTCAGCTGCTCTGTTCTCTTCACAAGGTCAGCTGCAGACTGTCAGGTGAAAGCCCCATCCGTCTTCCTGGGGTTGCAGAATCAAAGTTCATTCCTCTTCCATGTCTGTGGAGCTGTGTATTTCTTCCTCTGCCTTCTTGATTGAGTATCCGTCTGTATAGCCCACCAAAGGGGCAGGGACCCAACACTGCATGCCCTAATAACATGGTCGAATCAAAGCCCTAATCTTGATTTAATCAAGTAAATGTAAAGCCTTTGAATTTAAATCAATCAAAGAGTATCATGCCCAGAGGAACAGACCGGTTTACAAACATAATATCTCTTTTTGGAATTCATGAATACTATCAAACTGCCTCAAGGGAAAAACCCACAGCTAACATTATACTCAATAGTGAAAGACCGAAATCTTTCCCATTGAGATCGGGAACAAGACAAGGATGCCACTGTCACCACTGCTGTTCAGTATTGTGCTAGAGGTTCTAGTTAGAGCAATCAGGCAAGAAAAAGAAATAAAAGGCATCCAAATTGGAAAGGAAGAAGTAAAACTTTCACTGTTCACAGATGATATGATCCTCTACCTAGAAAGTCGTGAAAAATTTATGACAAAGCTACTAGAGGTAATAAATGATTTCAGTAGAGTGCCAGGATACAAGATCAATACGCAAAAATTGGTAGTGTTTCTATACACTTGTAATGGGAAATCTGAGGAGGAATTCAGGGAAAGAATTCCATTTACAATAGCAACTAAAAGAATCAAATGTCTAGGAATAAATTTAACCAAGGATGTAAGGCATTTATTTGTATTCAGAAAACTACAACACATTGCTAAAAGAAATTTAAAAAAGACCTAAATAAATGAAAGAACATTTTTTTCATGGATTGGAAGACTAAATATCATTATTCTGCCAAAATTGGTTAAGATTCACTGCAATCCCGATAAAAAAAAAATTCCAACAGCCTTTTTAAAAGAAATGGAAAACACAATTATCAAATATATTTGGAAGTTAAGCATTCCCAAATAGCCAAAAATGTCTTTTAAAAAAGGAGTGAAGTTGGAGGATTCTCACTTCTGAACTTTAAGTCGTATTACCTAGCTACAGTGGTAAAAAACGGCATGGTACTGGCAAAAGATAGACATATAGACCAATGGAACTGAAGTTGATGGTTCAGAAACAGACCCTCACATCTATGGTCAAGTGATTTTTGACAAGGCTTTCAAGACCACCCAGCTATTCCACAAATGGTGCTGGAAGAACTGGATATCCATAGCCAAAAGAAAGAAAGAGGACCCCTATAATGCAGGAGGTTAAGCCTGGGAAGGTTGACCAAATAATTTGATATTCCAATGTGCGGGAGAGAGTGTAAACTATAATGTAAACTATAATCCATGCTTAGTGGCAATGCTCCAAAATGTGTTCATCAATTGTAACAAATGTACCACACTAATGAAGGATGTTGTTAATGTGGGAAAATGTGGTAGGGGTAGGGAGCGGGGCATATGGGAATCTCCTAAATTTTTTTGTTACATTTATGTAATCTAAGTATCTTTTTTAAAAAAATAAAGTATATTAAAAATTTTTGATATTTCAGAGAAACCACATGGGAGCCCAGCGTTGTTCATGCCTTTATTACTTACATATAGGACCTGGCAGTGGCAGGCCAGCAGCAGGCCAGGTGAAGCTCCGTGCTGTGCCCGGCACCCTGCTCTGCGCCACCTAACAGACATGGTCAGCTTTTATAAGGTTACAAACAGTGGGATGCAAGGGTTACTAGTTAATAATTACCAGACCTCCTGATTCTCATCCCAGGTGTTCCTTCGATGCTTACATCCAACCCCCTGTTTATGAGGGTCAGGTGGCTGGCCAGACCAACCCATCCTCATTCCAGGGCCTCGGGTTCACGGAAAGGGCATTCCGTCTTTATTTACCCTTCAACCCCTGTCTCACACCTTACATAAAAATCAACTCAAAATGGATCAAAGACCTAAATATAAAAGCTAGACCCATAAAGCCCCTAGAAGAAAATGTAGGGAAACATCTTCAAGACCTCGTGGTGAGTGGTGGCTTTTTAAACCTTACACTGAAAGCACAAGCAGTGAAAGAAAAAGTGGATAATTTGGACCTCCTCACACTTAAACACTTTTGTGATTCAAAGGATTTTGTCATAAAGGTGAAAAGAGAAAATATTTGGGAGAAAATATTTGGAAACCACATAACCAATATGGATTTGATTTTTATGCTACATAAAGAGATCATACAGCTCAACAATAAAAAAGCAAGCAACCCAGTTAAAAAATGGGCAAAAGGCTTAAGGCATTTCTCCAAAGGACATACAAATGGCAAAATACATTTCACAAAATACATTCATGTGAAAAAATGTTCAATATCGCTAGCTATAAGGGAAATGCAAATCAAAACTACAATGAGATATCATCTCACACCTCATAGAGTGGTCAATATTCAAAAAACAGAAAACAGTAAGTGCTGGAGAGGATGTGGAGAAATAGGAACACTCCTTCACTGTTGGTGAGAATGCAGCCTCTGTGGAAGACAATTTGGCGGTTCCTCAGGAAGCTAAATATAGAACTGCCATAGATTCCGGCAATCCTTCTGCTAGGAATATATCCACAAGAACTGAAAACCGAAGTGAACAGATATTTCCACACCAATGTTCATACTGGTGTTATTCACAATTGCCAAAAGATGGAAACAGTCCAAGTTTCCATCAAACGAATGGATAAACAAAATGTGGTATATACATATGATGGAATACTATGCTGCTGTTTGAAGAAGTGAAATTGGGACACATATGATAACATGGATGAACCTTGAAGACATTATGCTGAGTGAAATAAGCCAGATGCAAAAAGACAAATATTGTATGATCTCACTAATATGAATTAAATACGAAGAATAAACACATGGAGTTAAAACCTAGAGTATGTAGGTTACTAGGAGATAGGATGAGGGCTGAGAAGGGGAACTGATGCTTAATGTATATAAAAGTTTTAATTAGCTTGACTGTAAAGGTGTGGAAATGGATAGAGTTGATGGTAACACATTATACTGAGTATAACTAACACAGCTGATTTTTAAATGGGATTGTGGCAGAAAGGGGTAGTCTAGGGATGTAAATGTCAATTGAAAGAAAGCTAGAGAATAATCTAGGGACCAAATAACATAGTGAACCCAGAGGTGGATGAGAATTATGGTTAATAGTACAAATATAATAATGCTCTGTGAACTAGAACAAATGTACATCACTATTTCAAGTTGGTAAGACTTTGGAGATGCATGGGAAAAATACAATTAATTTAATCTAAGGACTAGTTAGTAGCAATATTGCAATATTCTTACATACTGTCAAAGAAGTACTGTGTTAATAATGCAGGGGTATGGAAAAATATACCAAGTGTACAGTATAGACCATAATTAATGGTTAATAGTCTCATGATGTTACCTCATAATCTGTAACAAATGTTCTACACAATGTAAAGTGTTGGTGGAGGGGTGTTGAATGGAAATTCTTCACGTTTGCATGATTATTTTGTAAGTTCACAACTTCCCTAATTAAATATACATATATGTGTGTGTGTATATATATATGTATATATGTTATCTAAGCATGTGACAGGAAGAAGGCAAAGTGGGTTTGGTGAGATCTATCCAGTTTCTTTCACAATGTACCCCTCTTTCACTAAATATTGTTGATTCCCTTTCCTATCATACCCTCTCTAAGTGGGACACATAAAGTCCCATCTACTAACAGCCTTCAGCTCCAAATCCAGGATCTCTGGATGGTAAGCAGACCTCGCCACCAAGTCAACCATGCCTCCTTGTGGTGCGGTGACCTGTGAACTTTGCCAGGTTATCTGCACACCCTCAATTTGTAATATGCACATGCCCAATTTATAATTGTGGAGCGAAGAAAGGTTGAAACTGCCATTTGGAAACTGGAAAAATAGGAGACACATACATTTCCTGGTCTATAGTATTTCTAAAATCTTCCTAGGCAGGCATTTTAAAGATCTTCCATGAAGATGGGGAAAGTTCCTTGATTAAGCACTCATGGTATTCTCTGGGAGGTATTCCTTTGTTCATTGTTCTCCATGACTCCTGGCTCTACCTTCTGGGAGGTTCTTCCTTGTCCATGATGTCCCATGGTGGCATTTGAAGTGGACATTGGGGAATGTGCAAAAGAGTTAACATAGCAGGCCTGACAGCTCTCCTTGGAAAAGCTTTCTTACAAATCTGGCCCTTGGCAGGTGTCTGGGAACTTGGATTTGGGGAGGATTCCCATCATTCCCTGATAAGATACTTACTGTGCCTAATCGTAAAATATCTATGCTTTATGCTGACCTCTGCTTTCCTTCTGGAAGTCTGGAGTTGGGTGCGTGCACGGCAGAGGCTGCCTATTGATAGCCTTGATACAGACCCTGGGCCCTGAGTCTCCAATGTGCTTAGCTGGTTGGCAACATGTCACACATGTTGTCACGAGTCATTGCTGAGGGAATTAAGCATTCCCCATGCAACTCCACTGGGAGACAACTTCTGGAAGTTTATTTCTGAGCTCCTCCAGACTTTGCCCGCTGTGTCTTCTCTTTGTGTCAATTTTGATCTATGTCCTTTCTCTGTATTAAATCATAGCTGTTAGTATGACTATATGCTGAGCCCTGTGAATCCTCCTAACACATCACTAAGCCTGAGGTTGCTCTTGGGGACCTCCTGACATACAGAATATTCAACTTTTGGTGCCTATATACAGCTTTCTTAGCTTATTTCTTCCTGATAATTGTAGAATAGTCAAAGGCTCTTAAAATATGGGTTGTTGATTTCTTTGGCAATACTGTTCCTTTAAAAACTTAGAAACCATCTTACCTATTTGAGCTGAGTCAGTTTTAAGTGCTAAAAACCACAAATAAAGTTTTTTCCTAGACCTATGTCTCCATTTTTCCTTATGTCTTTGCTTCTTCACCCCACGTTTCTCTCCCTCTACTTACTAATAGCTACTTTGAGGACATTTGAAATAATAGTTGGGAGGATCACAACCTTAATCTAATCTTCGCTGCAAGGCTGAGGCACTTTATTCAAGTGAGAAGTTTTACTGGGCTTCTGTCCCTCAAAGCATTTTCCATCCTATCTCTTGCCGTTGAAGCCCTTAAAGCAGTTTTGTTCTATGATAACCCAAATTCTGGAGTCTGCTTCCTTTCATTTCTCAGCCAAACTGCCGATTCTTTCCTGCACTTTCCTCTTTCTTGTAATGCCTTCCTAAAGGCAGCCAATGGTGGTAACGCATGCTAACGTTCTGATGCCCACCACTTTCCCCATAACTGCAGATTCAGTAGTTATGTGGTCTGTAGGCCACAGTTCTGCAAATGCACTGTCTCTGCATCACTTGCATTGCTATCTTCCCAGCCTTCAAAACAATTTCTTTGCCATTGCTGCCCACCACTAGGCCATTACTATGTATTTTGGGGTTTTGTTACAGCAATGCCCTACATCTGAAACAAGTATTAGGTAGTGTGTCCATACAGCCCCCAAATATTAGTGTCTTAAAAAAGTAAGTTTATGTCTTGCTGGAGTGATAGTCCTACACAGATGTTCATGATAAGTGAATCTGCTGGGCAGATGGTTTTCCTAGGAAGCTCTCCGTCCAGCAGTGACTGAGGGACCCAGCCTCCTTCTGTCTGTGCCTCTGACCACTTTCTAGAGCCTTGTCTTCTACATTCAGTAGTTTGATGGGTAGTGGGGTACTTTGAGACTGTGTATCTCAGAAAAGATCATGTCCTTAGGATTAATCTATTCCTGTGGGTATGAACTCATTGCAAGTGGGACCCTTTGATTAGATTACTTCAGGTAAGGGCCTTTGATTAGATTACTCTGGTAAGGTGTGACCCAGGGTGGGTCTTAATCCCCCTTACTGGAGTCCTTTATAAATGGGATGAATTCGGAGACACAGAGAGAAAAGACCCAGGCGTCCATAGAGGAATCCACAGAAGCTGAGAGAGAAAGTTCCTAGAGCAGGAAGCGGAAATCAGCAGAACCTGGGAGAGAGAAAGCCACAGAAGTAGTAATGGAGCCTGGTGGAGAAGGCAGAGACTGGCAGATGCTACCATTGTGCCCTGCCATATGACAGGAGTCCAGGATTGTCGGCAGCCATGTCCTTGGGGAGAGAGCTCACCTGATGCCTTGATTTGGACATTTTTCTCAGCCTCGGAACTATAAGCTTATAAGTTAGTAAATCCCCATTGTAAAAGCCAACCCATTTCTGGTATACTGCCTTGACAGCCTTTAGCAAACTAAAACAGGTAGAGAGAGTAGAGGATTGTGCAAGAAGTGTTTGTGAACCTTCTGTCCACATTCCATGATCCAGATCTTAGTCCTAGTATTGAATCTAACCACAAAGGAGGCTGGGAAATGTAGTTGAACTGTGAACCCAGGAAAAAGAGGAAACAGGTATGATTATCTACCAGACCTCTCGAGCTGTCCCTTGCACTGGTCTCTGGTGCTGACTGATCTCTGGCTTCTTGGATCTGCACCTGGTTTCCCCCTCATATGACCCTCTTTCTCATCCTTTCCTATAAATGCCCTTAATTTTGGAGTCATTTGTAGTTTGGAAACTGCGAAATTCCTCTTGCTTTCCTACTCACAGTCCTCATTCCAGCCAGTTCAGCCTCCAGCAGAGGTAGATTTGAAGAGAAGAAAAGCAGATATCTAGAACTCTACAGCACGTTTAGTGGTAAAGGTCACACTAGAAATTTTACACCTTTAACATTCTAAGGTTCTGTAATTTGAATTGCTTTCAAGTGTAACAGAGACTAGAAACAGAGCTACAGAAAGCTAGAGAGAGCTAGAATTGACAGGTAAAAGGTACAGGGAGCTCGATTTCTGCTCAGTTTAGTGAGCACTGTAATGAATAAGCTGGTAACAATTATATCTGCATGTAAACAGAACAGGCTGCTGCATAAGATAGGAAGTTCTCCATCACTGACAGTGTTCAAGTTGAGGCTGATTAACCTCACAGGGATGTTACAAAAAAAAAATATGCTGGAGTAGAGTGGGAAAGAGTTGATTTCTGAGGTCTTTCCAACTTTGAGATTATTTCAATTTTTGGAATCTTGTTTTTTTAGGTCTTTTCAGAGTCCTCTGACTTCTTCCTCTATTGGAAGGTTTCTCCAATAAAATATAACGACTTTTTAGGTTAAAAATTCCAGTATTTTAGAGGAAAGAAGAGCTGCTTTCAAGGTTGGTTTCCAGTAAGATTGATCAGGTTCTCATACAAGGAACTTACCCTGAAGCATTTTTTTCCTCTCAATTTTTATTTTTTTAATTTATTTTGATTCATTTCTTTGTCTGAAGTAAATAGCATCACACTCACACACAAGCGCCGTAATAGATTTTATTTACTCAACAAATGTTCACTTAGCTTCAGAAGTGAAGAGCTCAATATTTGGAAGTAGCCTTTGGTCAGTGAAAATTCACCTCCTCCTTACCCTTATCCCAGAAGCTGTTTGGGAAGTGACCATATTTTGAATGTTTCATTGTGGGTGAAACAGCCATATCCTTTTCTTCCTTAAGAAAAGGCAAAAAATAGCTTCTGACTAACAGAGAAGTGCTTTTAGTTAGACATGAATAAGGTAATGACCATGCAGATCCATACTTCTTATAACCACTGCACTGTCGAACTTGGAATTGGTGACTAGGAGAGAATGATTTTCAGGGTCACTGTGATATAGAAGTGCTTCATATTTGATCACTTCTGGTAGCTAGTACCTGAATGATACGATGGCCACCTACATGATGTTATCTGCCTCCAGCCTGTCTCGGCTTCCTTCAGCAGTTGGACCTGCCCCACCCAGCATGTGCCTGGCACCCTCTGTGAAGTCAGCATTCTAATGAGTACACTGTCCTGACTCTGGAAGGAAGACCTGAACTCCTTCGCCTGTCTTCACCTTGAGACCCTACCTGTTCTATCTTCTCTGGGTTCCTGACTTTGCTGTCCCCTTTCCCATTGACCCTATCTGTGTTCTTTAGATTTAACTCCTCTTCTTCCTGGTTACTGTCTTGACTTTTCCTAAACAAAACTGCCTCTCTGACCTGGTACCTACACTTTGGATTATCTCTTCTATTGATAGTCCTGTCTTGACGTGAGCCAAAGATCCTCCTAGGAGGAGAGAGAGACCGTAGCACCTCCTTGATTTTAAAGGTGAAATAAACATTGTGTGGGCGATGGCCCTTGATCTGTTTCTCCAGGGCAATTGAGACTCCTTTTTTCACATGATCTTAGCAGAAGACTGATATATCCATACCCTATCTAAAGGCAATAATGAAGTAATAAATGAAAATGGGGAGGAAAAAGTATTCACAAATATAGTCACACTTCTCTCTGTCAAACTCCGCTCCTTAGAACAGTTCTGAGAGTGAGGAATGAAGGCTTTTAACACATACAGAAGATATTTGAAATTCAGGCCTAAAGATAGTATATTTAATTTAGAACCTGTTTATTTACTTGTTTTTGCCTTAATAATAAGTCAAATAACACTGTGTTCAAAGCCTTTTTATTTTAGCTCAGTTAATCCTGAGTGCCATCCTGTGAGGTATCTACAATGGTGAAACCTTTCCAGAAGGTTTTCAAATTACTTTACCCAGATCCATTAGAGGATCTATGGCAGCTGTAGTCTTACAAAATGTATTTCTTAAATAATAAGACAGGAAACTTGAAATGACTCCTTGGTCCTTGGGCTGCAGAATGGATGTTGTTAGCAGGCATGAAAACATCAGTCTCGTTGTATATCTTCACCAAAGTTCTTGGGTGACAAGGTGCATTGTCGACAAGGTGCATTTTCAACAAGCAGTATTATTTTGAAAGGGATCTTTTTTTTCTGAGCAGTAGATCTCAACAGTGGGCTTAAAGTATTCAGTAAACCATGCTGTGCACAGATGTGCTGTCATCTAGGATTTTTATGACATATCTAGAGCACAGAGTAGATTTAGCATAATTCTTAAGGGCCCTAGAATTCTCAGAATGGTAAATGAGCGTTGGCTTCAACTTCAAGTTACCAGCTGCATTAGCCCCCAACAAAAGAGTCAGCCTGTCCTTTGAAGTTTTGAAGCCAGACATTGACTTCTCCTCTCTAGCTATGAAAGTCTTAGGTCACATCTTCTTTGAATAGAAGGCAATTTCATGTACATTGAGAATCTTTTGCCTAGTGTAGTCACTTTCATCAGTGATCTTAGTTAGATCTTCTGGATAACTTGCTGCAGATTCTACAACAGCACTTGCTGCTTCACCTTGCATTTTTATGTTATAGAGATGGCTTCTTCCTTTAAGCCTCATAAACAAACCTCTGCTTGCTTCAAACTTTTCTTCTGCAGCTTTCTCACCTCTCAGCCTTCGTAGAATTGAAGAGAGTTAGGGCTTGTACTGGATTAGACTTTGGCTTAAGAGAATGTTGTGGCTTATTGATTTTCTCTGCAGACCACCAAAACTTTCTGCATATCAACGATAAGGCTGTTCCACTTTCTTATCATTCATGTGTTCATTGGAGTACAATTTTAATTTTCCTCCAGGACTTTTCCTTTGCATTCACAACTTGGCTAACTGTTTCTTGCAAAAGGCCTTGATTTCAGCCTGTCTTGGCTTTCGACATATCTATCTAAATTTTAGACTCAGCTAGTCAATTTCTAAACACACACACACACACACACACACACACACACCTGCTATATTTTCATAGAAACGCATTAAATTTAAAGATCATTTTAGGGAGACCTGACGTCTAAACAATATTAATGTTCCAATCCATGAACTTAGTATATCTTTCTATTATTTAGGTCTTCTTTAATGTCTCTTAGTAATGTTTGGTAGTTTTTATTGTACAGATCTTGCACATATTTTGATTACTTTATCCTTAAGTATTTCATATTGTTTGCAATAGTAAATGTTATTCTTATTTTAAATTTCAATTTCCAATTTTTCATTGATTTTGTATATATATATCTTGTATCCTGTAACATTACTACATTCAATTTTAAATACTAGTGGCTTTTTTGAAATTCCTTAGCATTTTCTTTTTACATGATCTTGTTGTCTACAAATAATATTTTACTTCTTCCTTGTCAATTTGTAGGTATTTTGTTTCATTTTACTGCCTTACTACACTACCTAGGGCCTCCTACAATATTAGAGAGGAGAGAGAATGGGCATCCTTGCTTTGTTCCCCATCTTAGGGACATTCTAACTTTTCCATTAAATGAGGTTTTAGATGGAGGTTTTATGTATACAATCAGGTTGAGGAAGTTCCCTTATATTTCTAGTTTCATGAATGGCTACTGAATTTCATTCTTTTTCTGCATAAACTAACAAGATCATATGACTTTTCCTTTATTCTGTAAAGTAGTGATTTATCTTGCTAGATTTTTAAATGTTAAACCAACTTTGTATTTCTGGAATAAACCTAGTTTTTACATATTTTTTACATATTGCTGCATTATTTGCTAATGGTTATTTTTTTCATCTAAGTTCATGAAGGATATTTGTTCATCATTTTCTTTCCTTGTAATGTCTTTATCTGGTTTTGGTATTGGTGTAATGGTGGTCTCCTAAAATGAGTTGGTCTGTTCTCTCTTCCTTTACTTTCTGTATTATTTCTTCTTTAAATGTTTGATAGAATTCATCAGTTAAAACATGTATGACCTGAAGTTTTCTTTTGGGGGGTGATTAACTAGGAATATAATATCTCTAAATAGATACAAGCATACATTGTTTCATTGTGTTTCACTTTATTGTGCTTTGCAGATATTGCTTTTTTTTTTTTTTCACAATTTGAAGGTTTGTGGCATCTCTGTGGCGAGCAACTCTTATCAACACAATTTTTTCCAACAGCATGTGCTCACTTTGTGTTTCTGTGTAATATTTTGGTAATTCTCACAATATTTCAAACTTTTTCATTATCATTATATCTGTTATGGAGAACTGTAATCAGGGATCATTTTTTAAATAAAATTTTATTGAAGTATACCATCCATCCATGAACATATATGTGGCAGTTTGAGATTATTTTATGAATCCCAAAAAGAAAAAGGTTATATTTGTAAATTAATCTGTTCCTCTGGGTGTGATACCCTTTGATTGTATTTGTTGAGGGGCCTTTGATTAGATTGCCTGTTAAGATTGCTTTTAGGGCTTTTTTGATTCAGTCCCCACCCCCTTGCTGGGTCTGATATAAATGGACAGTCACAAAGACACACAGGAAGAGATAGCTCTGTCATTTTTGATCCTGCCATGTGCAGAAAGGATAAGGCTCACACAGCTGAGGCCCCAGGGAGAGAGGAGCCATTTTGCCTGATAGCTTACAGCTGAAATCGGGAAGCGCGCAGAACCACTGTGACTGATGTAGGAGGCCCAAAAAGAAACAAGTCTTATGGCAGGAGAGAGAGGACTACAGGCTCACTTAAGCACGAAGCCTCAAGAAGCTGGGCCCACGGAGCTCAAAAGGAAGAGGAAGCTGTGAGGAGAAGGAGAGACAGGAAGAGATTTAGTTCATATTAGAGAGACCATACAATATTTGTCCTTTTGTGTCTGACTTATTTCACCTCTAGATTCATCCATTCTTTCATATGCATCCCAATTTCATTTCTTCTTACAGATGAATAGTATTCCATTTATATATATATGTGTGTGTATGTATATATATATATCTCACACATACATACATACATACTACATTTTGTTATCCATTCATCAGTTGATAGACACTTGGGCTGGTTCCATATTTTAGCAATTGTGAATAATGCTGCTATGAGCATCAGTGTGCAGATGTCAGTTCACATCCTTGTTCTCAGTTCTTCTGAATATATTCCTAGTAAGTGTTGCTGGATCATACAGCAGTTCTATATTCAGCTTCTTGAGGTGCTGCCAAACTGTCATCCACAGAGGCTGTATCGTTCTACATTACCACCAACAGTGCCTTCACTGTTTCTCCACATCCTTTCCAGCACATGTAGTTTTCTGTTTTTTGTTTGCATTTTAAAAAAAATAATGGCCATTCTGTAAGGTGTGAAATGGTATCTCATTGTAGTTTTGATCTGCATTTCTGTAATAGCTAGTGATGTTGAGCATTTTTTTCGTGTGCTTTTTGGCCATTTGTATTTCTGCTTTGTAGAAATATCTATTAAAGCTTTTGCCCATTTTTTAGTTGGGTTGCTTATCTTTTTATTGTTGAGTTGTCTGAACTCTTTATATAACATGGATATCAAATGCTTATCAGATATGTGGTTTCCAAATATTTTCTCCCATTGAATAGGCTGCCTTTTCACTTTCTTGGCAAAGTCTTTTGAAGAACAAAAGTGTTTAAAATTTTGAGGAGGCGCTGTTTATTTATTTTTTTCTTTTGTTGCTTGTGCTTTGGGTGTAAGGTTTAAGAAACTACCACCTACCATAAGATCTTGATGTTTTCCGAAATTTTCTTCTAGGAGGTTTATGGTTGTAGCTTTTATATTTAGGCCCTTGATCCATTTGAGTTAATTTTTATATAAGGTATGATATTTCTTTCTTTCTTTTGAATATGTATATCCAGTTCTCCCAGCACCATTTGTTGAATAGACAGTTCTGGCCTAGCTGGGTGGGTTTGACAGCCTTGTTGAAAATCACTTGACCGTAAATGTAAGGGTCTATTTATGATTTCTCGATTCGGTTCCATTAGTCAATGTATCTATCCTTATGCCAGTACCATGCTGGTTTTTTATTTATTTATTTATTTTTATTGTGGGTAAAAATCAAATTTTTCACAATACATACAAATATTTGTAAAATGATATATAAATACATATGCATATATGTGCATTTGTTTACATAAATGTTATTTTATATATATATATGTATTTTTAAAGGTGCTAAGATTACCTAAATATTACTCAGAAATTACAGGTATTCCCATGTTCCCCACCTCCCACCCCTCCAACAACATCCCACACCACCATCCTTCATCAGTGTGACACAACACCCGCAATGGATATACACATCCTGGGGCCTTGCCACCAAGCATGGACCACAGTTCACATCATAGACCACACTCTCTCCCACACAGTTCTGCATGGTATATGCTGATGGAAAATGGCCTACATCCGTCATCGCAGCGCCACTGAGGACAACCCCCAAGTCCCAAAAAAGCCCCTGTATTTCAACTGCCCCTCCTCTCCCTGCCCCAAAAACGTCCCATGCTGGGTTTTTTTTTGTTTTGTTTTGTTTTGATTTTACCACTAGCTAAGTAATATGCTTTAAAGTCATGAAGTGAGAGTCCTCCAACTTCATTCTTCTTTTATAAGACATTTTTGGCTATTTGAGGCCCCTTACTCTTCCAGATAAATTTGATAATTGGTTTTTACATTTCTGCAAAAAAAGGCTGTTGGGATTTTTATTGAGATTGTGTTGAATCTGTAAATCAGTTTGGGTAGAATTGGCATCTAAACTATATTTAGTCTTCCAGTCCATGAACATGGAAGACCCTTTCATTTATTTGTCTTCTTTGGCAATGTTTTGTAGTTTTCTGCATACAGGTCCTTTATGTCCTTGGTTAAGTTTATTCCTAAATATATGATTCTTTTAGTTGCTATAGTAAATGGATTTTTTTTTTTCTGATTTCCTCCTCAGATTGCTCATCAGTAGTGTATAGAAATGCTATTGATTTTTGCATATTAAGCTTGTCTCCCACCACTTTGCTGAACTCATCTATTAGTTCTAGTAGCTTTGTTCTGGGTTTTTTAGGATTTTCTAGACATAGAATCATATCATTAGTGAATAGCGAAAGTTTTGCTTCTTCCTTTCTTCTTTGGGTGCCTTTTATTTCTTTATCTAGCCTAATTGCTCTAAGCAGAACTTCTAGCAAAATATTGAATAACTGTGTTGACAATGGGTATCCTTATCTTGTTCCTGATCTCAGCAGGAAAGCTTTCAGTCTTTCACCATTAAGTACAATACTAGCTGTGGATTTTTCGTATATGCACTTTACCATGTTGAGAAAGCTTGCTTCTGTTGCTATATTTGGAGTGGTTTTTATCAAGAAAGGATGCTGTATTTTGTCAGATGCCTTTTCTGCATCCATCGAGAGAGGATCATGTGATTTTGCTTCTTCAATTTATTTGTGTGGTTTATTACACTAATTGATTTTCTTGTGTTGAAAACCCTTGCATACCTGGGATAAAACTCACTTGATCCTGGTATATAATTCTTTCAATGTGCTTTTGGATTCAGTTTGCAAGTATTTTGTTGAGGATTTTTGCATCTATATTCATTAGAGATATTGGTCTGTAATTTTCTTTTTTCATAGTGTGTATATCTGGTTTTGGTATTGGGGTGATATTGGCTTGGTAGAATGAGTTTGGTAGCATTCTTTCCTGTTCAATTTTTTTGAAAACCTGAGCAAGATTGATATTAGATCGTCTTTGAATGGTAGAATTCACCTGTGGCTTTTCATCTTTGGGAGGGTTTTTGAAGACTGTTTTAATCTCTTTACTTGTGATTGGTTTGTTGAGGTCTTCTAGTTCTTCTAGGGTCAATGTAGTGTTCTTGTGTGTTTCTAGGAATTTGTTCATCTTGTCTACATTGTCTAGTTTTTTGGTGTACAGTTGTTTATAGTATCTTCTTATGATCTCTTATTTCTGTGGGGTTAGTAGTAATGTCCCTGTTTTCATTTTCATTTTTTTTTATTTGCATCTTTTCTCTTTTTTTCTTTGTCAGTCTAAGCTAAGGGATTGTAGATTTTGTTGATCTTCTCAAAGAACCAATATTTGGTTTTGTTGATTCTCTCATTGTTTTTTTGTACTCAATATCATTTATTTACTGAATTCTCTTGCAAGTTCTTCTTTGACCCACTGATTATTATGAGTGTGCTGTTTAATCTCCCTATATTTATGAAATTTCCCTTTTTCCATCCATTATTGATTTCCAGCTTCATTCCATTATGATCAGAGAAAGTGTTTCATATAATTTCAATCTTTTTAAATTTATTGCGACCTATCTTGTGACCCAATATATAGTCTATCCTGGAGAAGAATCCATGAGTGCTTGAAAAGAATGTATATCCTGCTGTTCTGGGCTGTAATGTTCTATAAATGTCTCTTAGGTCTAGTTCATTTATCATATTATTTAAGTTCTCTGTTTCCTTATTCTCCATCCAGATGTTCTGTCCAATGCTGAAAGTGGTGTATTGAAGTCTCCAATTGTCATTGTAGGTATGTCTATTTCTCCCTTCAGTTTTGCCAGTGTGTTCCTCGTGTATCTTGGAGCACCCAGGTTAGGTGCATAAATATTCATCATAGTTATTTCGTCTTGGTGAATTGCCCCTTTTATTAATACATAATGACCTTCTTCATCTCTTATAACAGTTTTGCATTTGAAATCTATTTTGTCCAATATTAGCATCACTACTCCAGCTCTTTTTTTGGTTACTATTTGCGTGGAATATCTTTTTTCCGCTCTTTCACTTTCAACCTGGTTATGTCCTTACATCTGAAGTGAGTCTTTTGTAGACAGTATATAGATGGTTCATATTTTCCTCCCATTCTATCAGTCTGTGTCTTTTGATTAGGGAGTTCAGTCTATTAACATTCAAAGTTATTATTATAAACACGGGTTCTTAACAAGGGGTCCATGAGCTTAAATTGGAATTCAAGAAAACATTATTCTTGTGGGGACATATTGGTGTGAGTGTGATATATTTATTAAATAATACATCATATAGTGTGGGCTCAGTAAGGGTTCTGTGGTTTTCACCTGAGTGGCAAAGGGGTCCATGGAACAAGAAAGGTTAAGAACCCCTGCTGTAAAGGCATTACTTACTTCGTCCACTTTATCCTTTGACTTTCCATTGTCATATCTTACTATTGCCTTTTTACTGTTTAGTTTATGCTTCCTAATAATCTTCATTTCTATACTCTTCTCCAAGTCTCTTGGCCTTGTTTTTTTTTTCCTTTCAGGCTGTATCACTCCATTTAGTATCTCTTGTAATTCTGGTCTTTTGGTAACATACTCTCTCAGTTTTTGTCTCTGAAGACTTTAAAGTCACCCTCATTTTTGAAGGATGCTTTTGCCAGATACAAAATCCTTGGCTGGCAGTTTTTCTCTTTCAGTGCCTTCAATACATCATATGACTTTCTTCTCAGTCTTCAAGGTTTCTGATGAGAGGTTGGCACTTAGTCTTATTGAGGTTTCCTTGTATGCGATGCTTTCCTTTTTTCTTGCTGTTTTCAGAATCCTCTTTTTGTCTCTAATATTTGTCATTCTGAATAGCAGGTGTCTTGGAGTAGGTCTAATCAGATTTATTATGTTTGGGGTGCATTGTCCTTCTTAGATATTGATATTTATGTCTTTCAAAGGGTTGGGAAATTTTAGGTCATTATTTCCTCAAATATTCAAATATTCTTTCTGCTGCTTTTCCATTCTCTTCTACTGGGATACCGATAATGCAAATGTTTGTGTGTTTCACATTGTCATTCAATTCCTTGAGAACTTATTCGGTTTTTTCATTCTTCTCTCTATCTGTTCTCCTGTCTTTTTCAGTTCACATATTCTGTCCTTGAAATAACTAATTCTGTCTTTGAGCAATTCAAATCTGCTATTATGTGCCTCTAATGTATTTTTAATCTCAAGCATTGTGTGTTTCATTCCCATCAGCTCTGTTACTTTTCTTTGCAGGCTTTCAAATTGTTCTTTATGCTCACCGCATGTCTTCTTAATATCCTTTATCTCTTTAGTCATATTTTCTTTTAATTCTTTGAATTGATTTAGGAGATTTGTGTGATTATTATTGATCAATTGTCTTAAATCCTGTATCTTGTCAGGATGTTTGGTTTGTTCCTTTGGCTGGGCCATCTCTTCCTATTTCCTAGTATGGCTTATAATTTTTTGCTGGTGTCTAGACATCTGAATATGTTGGTGAGTTTACTATGGTAGTCAATTTGTCTGTCTTGCCTAGTGTTTTTTGTTTTGCTTTGTTTTGGGTTTTTTTTACTGATCTTCCCTGATTTTTGGTTCAATTTATTCTAAGTTTTTAAAATTGCCCAGCTTGTGTTATCAAACATAAGCTAGGGACTCACTACTGGAGGGCAGATTTTCTCCCAGAGGTGGGGCTAAAGAGAGACCTAAAATCAGTTTTTCTCCTTGCGGTTTCTTGGCAGGCCAGCAGACAGTGCTCATCAGGGAACCTTTCCATGGAGGTGTTTCTTTCAACCTCCTCTTTCTTGTGTTTCTGGTCTGGTCAGAGCCGAGATTCAAAGCAGGCTTTGTTGGCCAAATTCACTGAGGAGAAGCCCTCCGAAGCATTTCCCTCTTCCCTTATAATATCAGCTGACAGAGAGGAAGATGTCTGGTCCCCTCTCAATTGGCTGCGGTGAGCCCGAGATTTTATCCCAGCTTAACGTCTTGTGGGTGGGAGATTGTTGTTTCAGGTTCTTCGTTTCTCTGTCCCTCACCCTCCTGGGAGTTGTGTAGCACTAACCCCAAAGCAGGTCCCTCAGACAGCTTTTGGCCTTTTCTCCATTGTTTTTGTGAGAGAGTTGAGCCTTGCCTGCCTACTCCGATGCCATCTTCTGGAACTCCACTACCTAAGTTTATATTTCCTTATAAATCTTTTTACTTCTTACAATATTTCTTTTAGGTATGTTCCTAAAACTGGAGCATCATTGGATTTTATTTTTTACCTTAATGAGAACCTTTGTCTTTTAACAGATAATTTTAACTCATTTATATTTACTGTCAAAATTGATCTAATTGGTTTTACTACCTTGATTTTGCTTTAAGCTTTCTGTTTTAAATTCTTTGTTTCTATTGTGTTCAGCATTTTTTTGCTATTTGATGTAATGATTTGTCTTTGTTTTATATTCGTTTTGACTCCGTATCTTGCTTTGATGGCTGCTAGGAATTACTTGAAAGTTTTTCTTAAATTTTAAATCTATATAATACCTATAAGTAATAGTCAGATGGTATCTTTTTATTTCCCTTGGCATGTAGTGGCGGATTTAATAGGGTTTTACTTTTCTTCTTCCCAGTTTTCGTTACTATAATCTGAGATTTTCATGTCAGGGTGTTATTTTTACTTTAAAATAGTTTATAAAATATTTTATTTTATAGGCATAATGATTATGAAAACTCCTAAGATTGTCTCAACTTTAAATGAATTGCCTCTGTTTTCTTAGGTATATATTAAAATGAACATTAAGAAAGTTATTAAAATAGAGTTTGTGTTTTATTACATTATTCTTCACTATTTTTAAAAATCTATTCACATATATGTCTAAGGAACATGTTCTTTTCATTTTCCTTGCTGCCCACCTTCAAGTCATTTCCCTGTTCATTAGATCCAGGAACAAAGAAGAAGAATTAGAGTTGTATTTGAAATTAAAATCTTAAATTCTGTGTTTCACTATGCTGTAGCAAAGAATAAAATCCAGAAGTTGTTTGGGATTATTGAATGGACTTTTTGGTGGTGGGTGGAGGAGGGTTATGAGTTATTTACTAGTAAGCTTGTTTTCTAATATGTCACTGTCACTTACTATATCAGGTCACATAGTCCTGACATTTAGATTCCCATTAATATTTGCTCAGTCATAGAAACTGTACTTTCTGCTTAGAGTTCTGAGAGGCTGTTATCCCTGCTTTGAATACTGCCAGTTTCATTCCCTCTGGAATAAGGGTGCTTGCATGGGGCTTTCCCAGTTGTTTTTTGTTGTTGTTGTTTGTTTTTCAGAACTTGCTTGAGGACCTTTTAGGGAATCAGGGTCTTAGAGGATGCTTAGCCTTGTCTTGGAAACTCTGGAAGGAAGAAGCCCACAGCAGTTGCTGGGGGTAATAACTTTAAGAAAACAATGCTGTTGCCAGGTTAGTTTTAGAGATGGAAGGCTTGTCCTTCTCATATTTTTGTAAGCAGATAATTGTGTAGCTGGACTACCAAGATGTAGAGAGTTGAGGTCGAGCTGAGAACAGCCTGTTCAGGATTGCCAGGTCAGTGTGAAGTTCTTGGCAAGAGACTTGGTCTGGTGTGGTATTTTGGAAAGCCCACGGGTTGTGGAGGCAGGCAGGCCTTCATTCTAGCTTTGGTTCTGCTGTTTATCTTTGTGACCATAGCAAATCACTCAACTTTTCTAGACCTCACACTAGATCTATTATTAAATGGAGACGATGGCTCTCTCTCTAAGATCCTTTCTAACTTTAAAATTCCATGACTGACCAAGGCGCCATGAGCTTTCATCTGACAGCATTTTTATTTTTAATTTCATCAAGCAAAGGAGCCAGCTTCATTTCATCTTATAAATTCAAGAGAAGTAAATCATTTATCTTACTACTCTGAGTAAGTAGGATTGGAAGGCAGGGTCACATGTGGTTTGTGTATTTATGCTCTGACCTAATATTAGGTCAGCGACACATGTTGTGGTTGATTGTCCCAGTTATGACACCTGGAAGTAATCCGGTAATAGAATGACTCAGTAGAATGTTAAATCACCATTTTTCCCCCTGAGGAAACCAGGAAACATTTTTATCTAGATTCTCAGAAGGTTTCCACCTTTCTCATTGGGATTTGTGCGTGTTTTAAGATTAAGGGTGCTGGGAGGCGGCCCGCCGTGGGGTCACAGTTTGGCATCAGGCTCAGGTCACACTGCAGGTCTTTCATTGATGAGCTCCTGAGTGGTAAAAAGGCTGAAGTCCTATTTCACAAGGTCAGCGGTGCCGCCCGAGCTGGCTTTGTGTCATAGCTGAGCTGGGCACGGTCACAGGCAGTATGGGCAAAAAGAGTTTTCAGATAATGAGCATGTCACAACTGTGAGCGGGCCAGGAAACAGTGCTGACTGAATAAAATTTCAGTGGTCAAAATGACTCGCTTTGAAGAAAGGCTTTGCTCTGGCAGGTTCTGGAGGAAGAGGCCCAAAAACGCCTCCCTTTGCAGCAGCTCAGGAAAGATGGGGCGTTGGGTGCTGGTTGCATCTCTCCTCTGTAGTCTCTACTTTTGAGAACTAAAATATCATTGAAGGTGCTATTTCCCTGCAACAAGAGCTTTGGGGGCGGGGGGCAGTGTTTCATTTCAGATGTGTGTTTTATTTTAGTATATGATGTCATGTCATGAATTAATTCAAATAAAAAGTTCAAAATAAATTTGAACCTTGGACAAAAAATGCACGTGATTGACTTTTATAAGCGCGTGCTGTGTGGTAGGCACAGCTAGGCATGCAGAGATCTGTGCTCAGGAACTTAACTTGAATGAAGCAGAAAAGAGACGTGGCTAATATTTGTGAATTTCCATTTCTTTCAGTTTTCCTAGAGCATCCCCTCTATGCCAGGCACTGTGCCAGATGTCGGGACCACACGGGAAGATGGCATCCTTGCTTTCGGGGCATTCGTAGTCCAGACGGAGATGGATAAACAGGTAACTGGAGCACCAGGTGTGTGGAGGAATGTGGGAAGGAATGCATAATTAGAATGCATGGGAGAGAATGCTGCAGGTGATTCTGAATGAGTCCCAAGCATAGCACCACGCAGCCTCCAAGGTGTCTCTTCCTTCAGGTTGTAGTAGGCTGTTCTTAAGGTCCCTGCCAGGAGCTGTACATTTCTCATGTGAAGGCTCTTAAGCAGCAGTGCTGCAGTCTTCTCAGAATCAGGCACCATTCTGGGGCTTTGTATATAACAATTATGTAATCCTTCCAGCAGTCCTGTAAGACTGACATTAATATTAGCCCAGTTTTACAGGTGAGGAAATTGAGGCACAGAATAGTCAAGTCCCTTAACCAATGACAACTAGTATGTGATGGGTCTGGGACTTGGCTCCGAAGTCCATGTTCTTAACCATTATGCCAGATTAAAACTTAGAGGGAGTCCATTTTTCTACATTTTGCAGGTACAGCAATTCAATATTAATAAGTCCATAGCTGGGCATCTGGGAGACATTTTTTTTTAAACTTGATATATTTGCTTTCTATTTTCTAAAAATAAAGCTGCATGTTGTTGTTATTATTATGTAATTTCCCTGCATTAAATGTAGAATTTTAAATTTCATTTGAAATTAGAAGAAGATACCTTGTGATCAAATACTCTTCCCTTTAATTTACAGGAAAGGGCTTCCTTGATTTGTTTTTTCTTTTTTTGAGGCATACTGGGGCCCATGAGGCCATTTCTTTCCTTTCCTTTTGTTGTATTGTGGTAACATAGATATATAACATAAAATTTGCCTTTTTAACATTTTCTTTCTTAAATTTTAAGTATATCTAAAAGACATTACATAGCTTCCCACAATTCAAGTAAAAGGCTGTTTTCTTCCCCTCTCTTCCATTGAAATGTTGGTCTCTTCTCACAACACGAGAGACCTTTAATTTATAAGCTGGATTTGTAAGTTGAAGGGGCCCAGGTCGGGTTGGGCCTGTGAGCGTGTGGCTTCCCTCCGTGACTGAGCCGTGGGAGACCTTCCATTTGCCGCTCGAAGGGAGTTTTAATGAGGGCTTTTGTGACCTGGTTTGCCCACACTTTATTGGCTCAAATCTAGATGATTTGAAGGGAAAAAGAAAGGGATGGGAAAGTCAGAGTCATGATTATGAACTGGAAGGAAAGTTCGAATTTTAAAAACCAGAACCAGTATGGTACAGACAAGAATTAGAAGTTAGGAAGAACTTGGGAGGAGAGGTTTTTAATTACAGCAACCCTCAAGACATTTGAAATTGTTAGGGTGATTTTAAATAGCCCTTTGGCCTTAAAGAAAGAATCGAGGGCTCAACTTTCTGTGGCTTATTAAATGTAAACACATACAAAATTTATGGGGAAAATGTAATATTGTTATGTAAAACTCTTTTGGTTTATGGCTCTCTGGACTTTGAAAGCCTCCTTGTACCATGGTTAAATACATTTAGTGGTTTTAAAACTTAACTGAGTTGTGGGGAGGGGGGCTTTTTCTTTGGCACAAGCAGGTATTTTTAATATAGTAATTAGGAAGATTATCAAAAGCAGTTTGCAACATAAAACTTGAATGGTTATTACTAAGTAAAGAAAAATCTGTTTTAGAAATTTGGAAACCTTAACGGCGAATGAAAGGAAACTGTTTCATGTAATAGTAATAATCAACTTTGGAACTGGAGAATCTTACTAAGATGATACTTTGAGTGAATGTATTCTTTTTCGCTTTTTAAAAAAATTAAATAATAAGAATAAATTTAAATTAATTATACAAGGAATACATGAACCCATCCTCTTGTTTTTTAAAAACAGTGTTACAGATGAAACTAAAGTTCCCTTTGACCACCATCCTCCTGTCTTCCCAGAGGTCATCATTTTGCCATTTATTCTTCCAGATCTTCTTCTGAATATTTGTGTGCAGTATTTGTATGCAGAGAACAGATACTTGTGTTTTGTGTAGATGTTCTGAAAAATCACAGAATGTATTGTCTGCTGGTTCATTTTAGATATGGCCTTCCATTGCATGCTTTGGATTTACTACTTCAATACTATTACTAACAGCAGCTGACATTTATTGAACAGTTATTCTGTACTAGGTAAGATACTTACCATGTCTCATATAATTTAGATTCATAATCGTCACAATAACTTTCAGAGGTGGATAAAAGACTTGATTTTATATGCATAAAATGCCACCTCCCATTTACATTAAATTACTATTGCCACTAGTTTATCACTTTTTAATAAGACTTCAAAAATTAAGCATTTAGAGTGTTGATTTTTAAAAATTGGTAAGAATATAACTTGTTAGTTTTCTTAGTTTTGTTATTCTTGTGTAGTCAGCTTTCCTCTACCAAGTCCCTGGAGTCAGGTGCCTGATTGCTAGACCAGAAGGCTGGGGATCTGACGGTGACTCTTGCTCAACTTTCAGGAATAAAGAGGTAGTATGTGTCATATTTGACTCACTGTGCATGATGAGCAGTCACTCCAGACGTTTCCTCAATAGTTCAAAGTTTTAAAAGCCCGTATCTGTGATGATGTCCTTGTTTTTTGGTACAGTTGGAGGATATAAGAAGGAAGTTAGTTTCTGAAAGATGCCTTTCATTGTGCCCTGAGTCATACTGATAGGAGGAAATAAAGGCTGCTGCTGCAGTGGGACTTGGGATAATTTTTATGGGAATTAGTAGAGAGGGAGTGAAGTTGATGGATTGAGAGACAAAAGTTTGGGCTTATTATATAAACCCT
This sequence comes from Cabassous unicinctus, assembly GCA_029593785.1. NCBI lineage: Eukaryota > Metazoa > Chordata > Mammalia > Cingulata > Chlamyphoridae > Cabassous > Cabassous unicinctus. The sequence goes on along the minus strand of JAQZBX010016130.1, from coordinate 10,902 downwards.
GGTTCGGGAGTTTGCATAAGGGTATTTTCAACATTTCATGACAAAATAAAGAACTTCTAGTAAATGGAATAGGAGTCAGAAGGGTATAAGTCTCAGCCCTACAGCTTAACTATCTGGGTGACCTTGGAAAAGCCACTCTACACTGTTTTAACCAGTTTCTTTAGATTTCAAATAATAATAACATCTACTTTATAGAGTTGTGGGGCTGAAATTCCATGAAGTGTTTTTTACATTGCTACGTGCTATACAAATGTACAGACATTACGTAATTTTTTCACTGTTTTCATTTTATGACTTATCAAGGCCTTCTGCAGTTTGCCTCATTTACTAATGCCTCTATACTAAAGACTTAACCTGCTTGTGTCTATTTATTACTTGGGAAAGGCTACTATATTAGGATTCTATTATTTTCAGAATAGAAAAAGAGGCCCTGTTGCTGAGTCATTTAACAAATTTTGAATGCCTAATCTGTGTGAATTAGCATTCCTCTGGCTGATGTAAGAGTTGAAAAGATCTCAATGAGGGGTGAAGATATATGCTGAAAGTCTCAATAAAAATTATTTCATTACCGTCAATACATTAGTGTTCATAGGCATTTTTGACTTTTTGTCTTCAACATGAAAAAATAAGTATTGCTTAATATCTGGCCATGTATAACAGTATATGTTAATAAGTTCTGTTGTAGTGGGACATATTGAAAAAAATCAGAAATTATCTTGCTTTGGTTTCTTTTTACTTATAATTAATTTATTTTGAAATCTCAAATAACATTCAATGAGGATTTGAGGTTTTTCTTTTTATCAAAAGGGAACACGGGTTAAAAATGGTGAAGAAACATTAATAGTAAATTCTCATTTCCCAGATGAGGAGACTGAGCTCCACTAAGCTTCTGTTTGGTGTGCTTTGGGGTCCCACACTCTAATGGGGAGCTGATCCTTGCTTGGAAACTCAGACAAAAGTCTGGTTTACTCTTCAGAGTTTGTTTATCATCTGATTCCCTCCAGTTCTGTTTATGTTTTTCCTAATATTTAGAATCTATGGAAAGAGCGAGCACCTTTAAGCTTGTTGCCAAGTCAAGAGACTACACATCTGTGCACCAGTGCTAGAGAAATTAGACGTCAGTTGTTTAACTGTAAGGCAATTAAGAAGTCTACAGTTTAAAAAATGTCATTTGCCATTTGAATAGTGTGCCATTTATTGTACAAAACCACTACTAAGATAAGCCATTCCTTAAAGAAGACTGTGTGCTTTGCTGGGGGAAAAAATCCTTTGCTTTTTCTTCTAGATGGTTCTGAAAAGCTTATCCCTTTGGCTTTTATTGGTGATCTGCTTTGTAAGCTACATACTCACTTTCATTTCTTGACCTACTCTTTGTGGCAAACCACTTCTATTGTGAAGTTATACCAATGGAAAAAGGTTAGGTATTGTCTCAGAGTGATGTGTGAAATTCTATTCTATATTTTAAACTTAGCCCATTGGAAATAACATTTTTTTCTTCATTTTATTTTGCAACCCTACCTATCCCCTCACCATCTGAGGACAATGGTTTTTTGTTGTTGTTGTGTTGTTTTGTTATTTTGCTTTTGTTTTTACTTATTCTCTCCTAGACTTGCCTTTTCATAGAAACTGAGCCAGTTATCTTTTCCCAAAGGCAGATATAGTAAGAGTAGGTTGCTTTCTTGAGATTCCAACCAGAGGTCTCTAGAAATGTCTAGGATCTGAAAGTCACATCTGCTTTTCTAAATTTTAGCTTGCCTTGACTATAGATAGCTAGGCTACTTTTGAAAAAAAAAAAAAAAAAAGGTCATTTGAATTCTCTACGCTTCCAGCTTAGAGTATTGAAGAAACTTTTACATAGAGTAGATAAAGAATGGAGTAAGAATTTCCGATTTGATTGCATATTATTTATTGTGGAAAGAATGTTTTCCCTGCAGACTGGCTAGGAACAAGATGTTTAAACATAAGCCAGGGTGGAGACCTGTTTGGTCAGCTTCAGATGAGCCACGTTTCCCTCCTTACTATAAGTCTGCCAACTAGTCCATCCCCCAAACCCGCCTGATTCTTCAAGAGTCTTTGGAATTTTTAGTTAGGACTCTGGTAGATAAGGCAATGACACAGTGTATACGTGGCAATTAGAAAAACTAAAGGTTGTTTTCTGGAGCAACATGATTTTAACAGTTCATTATGAATTTATGCCGTGTGTGTGTGTCAAACGTCTTTTCCCCTCTTACCTCTGCTCTTGGCTTATATGTTCACGTAATTGGGCGGCAGCAGGACTCCATTTATCACAGACGGGGGGGATCTGAAAGGGTTACTGTTCACATTTCCTGTGTAATTCCCTCTGATCTTACTGAGCTGTAATTCCCTTCTTGATGTTAAACATTCCCAGGCTCCTATAACCTTCTAGCCTGCTTGCATCAGCCAAGTTTGTCCCAGGTGATCATGTAGGCGAACCTCCTGTTCGCTCCTTCCTCTGTGAGATAGGCTGAAGTCTCATTCCTTTACAGTGTGGTCCCAGAAGAAATCCCTTTGATTTAAAGTAGCAATAACAGAGCAGTAATTCATTAGTTAGAAAATTCAGATTCAGCAGCCAAGTTTGTTGCTGAATTAATTGTGTGGATTTTAGAATCTACTGATTCCTATAGTGAATTTCTGGTAGAATGAAACTTCATGGCTCTATGAAAGATTACATTCTTTCTTCTAAAAACACCCTTGAAAAATGGGTTATGATTCAAAAAGGGCAAATTGACAGGACCATCTCACTTTTAACCTCCTTTACTCAGTAGATCATTTGAAGCTGCCTCAGATGTGAAACTGTTTAGCTGAAACTATATAATTTCTGCTTCTTTTATGTCAACTCAGAAGGTGACAGGGGAGGTACTTGGTATTTCTACTTTTTCTCTGCTTTTAAAAGTATGTAACAGCTTACTTTCATTCCACAATTTTAAGATATATAAATTTTTGTGGGTGGCAAAAGGCTTTCTATTTCCCGCCCCCCCCCCTTACGTTTTAGAAGAAAATATTATGCTCCTACGAAGCTTAAGAATGTTAGCAGCTGTTTGTGCATTGACAGAGACCAGAGTCCCTCTGCCCACATGGCCTTCGTGGCCAGGCATAAGTGTTCTTTTAGACACGGGTCTCGGGGGGCCTCTGCTCAGGTTGCTTACTGCATGTCTGTCTGTACTGAATCAACAACTTATCGATGTGGAGGATTGGGTGCAGTATCTAAGCAATGTCTTTTTGAGGGAGTTTCAGGATCATTTGTTTGCTGATATTTAGACCCAAGTAAACTCCTTTACATTGTCTAAAAGAATATTGTTGCATGAAGGTGGGTATGTGAATTTTCAGATTGGTTCTGTTTGAATCTGCTTAGCAAGCCAACATGTATAGTTGCTATTTCTCATTCACCTTTCGCTCACCAGCTCCTCCTCCAGAGCCTGTCACGTAGTGGGCTTTCAGTAGCGGCTTGTTGATGGAAGACTGAGCCTGCTGAATTACTTTCGTAGGTTCTTGATGGTTCCATAAAAGCGTGTCTGATATGTTGCTCAAGCCCTTCCTATGAGTGTCTGATGATACACCCTGTTCAAAGTCCCTTTGTCAGTAAGCAGTTAATGCCCTAACTTAGTCTGCGCCTGCATCTTGAGGTGACCTGCACTGGCTGGTCTCACACGACACTGCTCTGTCTTAGAAACAATGATTCAGTCATCACATCCCTAAGTTAGAGGTAGTCTCTTACGTTTTCTAAAACCAATAAGCAAATCCATTGTTCTCAAAATGGAGAAACACTTATGTTTTCTCCCAAGGGTGACCTATTGCTAGGATCATGATAAAGCACTAAATATTAGTCTCTGTCAATCAGTCAGCAAATACCTAGAGAATGCTAATGCCAGCGGCCTTGGGTGTGGCATTGTGAGCTCTCCCAAGACGTGTCATCCAAAGCCTCCTAGACTTCTCAACGAAGAGGATACGTAGTGCACTAACCAGGTTGAACAGCAACTTACAGTACAGTAAATATGGTTATGTGCTAAGTGAGAGGCTGGAACAAGGGTGAAATCATTTTGACTTGAATTGGAGAATGGAGAGAGATTTCACAGAGGAAGCTCAAGTATGGCATTGCACAAGAAGTTGGAGCTTTTGTATGAAGCAGTGTGGAACCTATCTCATGTTTATCAATATTGTCCATAATAATCATACTTCCTGTCCCCACCAGCAATGAAGAAACAACAAAAAAGGCTCAACTCTATGGCGGAGACTTTCTTCCCTTGGTGACTTATTTATTCCCGAAGTGGAATTTCAGAAAAGCTTTCACCTGGGACATACAGCAGCTCTTTTAGTTCCATGAGGATCACTTCAGTAGGAAATTCTCCCAAATTTCTCACCCAAGTAAAATTTCAGCAGGAAGACAGGAATAAGGTAAACTGAAAAGGTATCATTCATGAGCACAGTTTGGTAGTAAAGCCCCATCCCATCTCAGAGGCAGCTTTTACCAGCACTCACTACTGAGTTACATCCAAATTGACTATTTTTTTGCACATAGAGTTGCTATAGATAAATATGATAATTTCACAGCAATTTTTATTAATCTCTTAAAGATTCTTTTACAATAAATCAAGTATTGTATTACTATCCCAAATGATTTAATCTAGTTTTTTTTATTTTGTAAAGCAATTTAAAAAATTGGTAGAATTTATTTTGAGACTTTGATTATATTATTTAAAATTTTATGTATAGCCAAAGGAAAAATAATACAGCACAGAAATGAAATTAGATTTCCCAACACAGTAAAGATATCATCTTAAGACAAAGTGTTACCTCTATTTATTTAGTCTTTTGGCCAGTAGGATATTTATGTGGCCCTGTACATGTGTCTGAATCTCCACATTTGTTCAACTGTCTGAATTGCTACAGGTATAATAATGAAGGAAGAACTATAGCCAGTGCTTATTTCCCACACTATGTTCTTCTGAAGAGTGAGACTTCCCAGATGATCACTAGGTGATCCCTAATTATAGGGTTTGGTAGTCTGTTAATTTTAGGAAAAGATGGGAGCATCACATTGCATATTGGTATTTTCATTTAGCCTAGTATTTCCCAAATTTATTTAACCTTGGAAAGGTTCACCCCCATGTTTCTTCCTTCCTTCTTCCTTCTTCCTTTCCTTCCTTCCTGCTTTTCTTTTCAAAAAAACACTTATTAAACTCTGTAGAACAAGTTTTAGAAATTGCCACTGTGAAGTTTTTATACGCACAGGAAGTTTTTTAGGTCCATTGTGTATGGCCTTTTTCTATTAATCTCTCCCTTGTCTGGAGCATAGCTTGGGGTACAGAAGGAAAAGGAGTAATTTTTAAGTTTTGCTAGCTATTCTTTATGGGGAAAGAGGCAGAAGCTCCTAGCTGCCATGGGGTGTGAGATCCAGCTGAGGGTTTCAAGAGCCTACACTGCCTGCATCCGTGTAACCCTGAACAATCGGGTTGACTGAGCCTAAAAGAAGTTACCTCTGAGAAAGAGTGGGATTGGTTGGAGGTGAAGTGAGACTTTTCACTTTTCACCATATTTACCTCTGTTTTGTTTGAATTTTTCCATTAGTGTAAATCTCTTTTGTAACCTTAAAAACAAAGAGCAAATGCAAAGACAGAAATTAGTTGAGAGAACCTCTATTTTACAAAAGGATTGCTTCCTACAAGCTTTTGTAAATACTAGTCTCTTTTGTGTTTTTAAAACTCACTCTTTCTAGACAATACAAAACTTTGTAAACCTTTTTTTTTTTTTTTTTTTTTCCAGAAATGTGCTTATTGTATGAAGGTAAATCTGATTAGATAGAAATAATATCCCTTGCCCTTGCTACCACTGTATCTTGTACACATTTCTATTCTTGCTCTTAACACACTCTGCCGTCATTTCTCTATGAGAATGTCTTATTTGTCTCTGTACCTTCAGCACCTAACTTTGCACATAGCAATATTATTCATAATAGACAAAAACTAGAAAACAAATGTGGTGAATAGATAAGATATGGTATATCCATTCATTGGGATACTATTCAGAAGTAAAGGAGGAACAAATACATGCTACAACATAGATGGACCTCAAAATATTATGATAAGTGAAAGAAGCCAGATGCAAAAGACTAACTTATATGAAATGTCCAGGAAAGGCAAATTTATAGAGCTAAAGAACAGATCAGTAGGAGGCTGCAGGTGGGCGTGGGGATTGAGGGCATGGGGCTCACCTTTGAGGGGATGATGAAAGTGTTCTAAAACTGTATTGTGGGGGAGCAGGTGTGGCTCATGTGATTGAGCTCCCGCTTACCACATGGGAGGTCCCGGGTTCAGTTCCTGGTGCCTCCTAGGGAAGAAGAGCAAGACAGCAAGCTGGTGCAATGGGCAAATGCAGCAAGCTGATGCAACGAGGAGAGGCAAAGAAGAAACAATGAAAGACACAACAAAACAGGGAGCAGAGGTGGCTCAAGTGATTGAGCACCTCTCTCCCACATGGGAGGTCATGGGTTTGGTTCCCGGTGCCTCCTAAAGAGAAGACGAGCAGACACAGAGAGCACACAGCAAATGGACACAGAAACCAGACAGCAAGCACAAACAGCAAGGGGGAGGGGGGAATAAATAAAGATAAATCTTAAAAAAAGCAAACTGTATTGTGATGGTTACACACCTCTGTAAGTTGACTAAGGTATCATTTAATCGCTTACTTATGCATACATTTTATGGCATGTAAACTATACCTCAAAACAAAAATAAATGGGTGAGAAAGTTGGACAAGTGGAGTAAGGGTAAGGCACAATGCATTTCATAACAGTTTGTGTATTTGCTCGAGGTGGGTCACAAATTTTGCTTTAAGTTCTCTAAGGAAACCTCTCTCAAGACAAGATACGTGTTCACAAGATCAAAATGAATCAGATTTTAGGAGAAGCCTAACTCTTCTAATTCAAAGAAAAAATTCCCTTTTAGTCAAAGTGCTACATCATCAACTGTCTCCTCAATAAGCACCCTCATGGTAACTAAACTGAAGTCTCTCTTCTGCTCCAGAGATTTCCTAGAGTCTGGGTCTTCAGCATCCCTCAAGCACTCAGTAAACACCATCCTGCTGGTGCCTGGAGAGGAGAACTGTAAAAGACAAGGCCAGGGTTGCTGCTCTTTGCTGGTTTGACTAATCCAGAGATCAACTATTAGAATAAGGAATGGCTGGACTATGGACCCATCAGGCCATCCTTCAGAAGTTTTCAGTGAAAACTGAGTAGCAGTAAATTTAAGAGTTTCACTCCCTGGCAAGCACCTGAGGTGCAGTTATTCTCAGTCACAGGTTAGATTTGAGCCAGTGGCTTCAATGGGCAGCCAAGCTAGGGATAGGATGCATCTCTTCTTAGGGAAATTGGGGAGGCTGAGAAGGAAATATATTTACAAAGAACATCTTCCACCTTTGCAAAGAGGCAGCCTGAAGAAATAAGTGCTGAACGGGTTAAGATTCTCCCTGAGAAGTAGTTTTGGCTGTTCTCTAACACACAGCCAAGGGATCATTCAGCTTCTACAGAGCTTGGATCATGGCTGTAGGGATTAGCTTGCAGGGCTTTTCATTGTTTTAAAATGTTTGCAAGTGCTACATGCTTATCATAAAACATTTGTTCAATTCATACGTCAAGTATAAAATATGTAGAGTAAAAAATTAAAGTTTTCTTTGTCTTTTCTGGCCCCTTTTTATTTTACTATCAATGTGTACTTAAGTTGTTTCTAGTTTTTAAGCTGTTAAAATGCTGCAGTAAACACCCTGACACCAGCACTCCTCCATTTAAAAGGGATATGAGTGCAAGCGACTGCAAGCTACATTATGGGGATAGTGTCCTGCCTCTCTCTGGGTCTCTCTCTCCCCTCCCCCCTTCCCCCCTTCTTTCTCCTTCTTTCCCGTCCCTCTCAATATATGCCCACACATACATACACACATACATAAACATACAAACATATATTTACACACACTTGTTTATTGCTCACCACTTTATTAACAGCTTATTACCTGCTCTGTACTTCATAATTTATCTCAACACAGTAGTACTTATATTGCATTTAAAATTGCTGCTTTAGACTACTGCAAATGATCTTAATTTTATATTTGTAATCCTGGTCTTGCTTCAATCATGAGAAAGTATCTAAATAACCATTTGTTAAATGAACTGAAGGATAGCCTGAATATGAATCATTTGGCTTCATTATGTATGAACAATAGTTTATTGGGTAAGAAGAAAATGATTGGATTTAATTGCAATAATTTAGTTAACGTTTATTATGTTTGGGAAATTATTTGTTCTATAACATCTAAAGAGAAATAAGAAATGTTAAATCTTATCTCTAAAAAAATTTTTACTGTATAATGTATTTTGCAAATTACTTCTTCAAAAATGTCTAGGTTTAGGCTTCTGCTTCCAGTTAGGTTGTAAAAAGTGTTGGCAGCACAATGCAGCCACTGCAACAACTTAAAATACAAGTAAATTAGAAAAATCATTATTTCAGTGATCTATTACTACATGGCAGTTTGCCCCTAAACTTAATGTCTTAAAACAACAACCATTTTGTTGTATATCTCATGATTCTGTAGGTTGGGAGTTGAGGCAGGTCTCTGCTGGGCAATCCTTCCCCTCCATGTTGCACTGACAGAGATCCCTGGATGGTGTTTAGCTGGTAGCTGGACTGCTCTCTGCATGTGTATCTGGTGCTTTGGCAGAGATGGCTGGAAAACTGGATTCACGTGGCCTATCTAGCATGATCATCTCAGGGTAGTTAGACTTCTTATATAATGCCTTGGGGCTCTCAGAGTTTCCAAGAGCAAGTAAGTGGAAATTGCCAGTGTTTTAAGGCCACACCTGGAAACTGGCACCACATCACATCCACTATATTCTGTTGATCAGAGTAGTCACAGGGCCTCCCAGTTTCAAGGAGACTGGTATGACCTCTCAATGGAAAGGGTGCCAAAGAGTTTACGGTCATCTTTAATCCACCAGAGTCTATCTTTCCACAAATGATTTACAGTCCTCCTAGATTCAAAATATACCCACTCCCCTTCCAAGAATTCCCAAATTATCATCCCTTGATGGCTTTAGCCTCAGGCTTAAAGCCCAGGATTTTGTCATTTAAATCAGGTCCAAATGTGGAGGAAGTATCCCTGATGTGGTTTCTCACAAGAGACAAGTTGTCTGCCCCTGACATAATCAATGTATAATGGAGAGGCTGGCATAGAATAACTGCAGTGAATACTTCCATTCAAAAGTGGCGAAGCAGGAGGCATGTAGCTTTCACTGGTCCATAGTAATTTTGAAATCCTAATGTTATCACTTCCTTGATTGGGGCTAGTCCTGCTCCCTGGAAATTATTTTCCATGGCTCTTAGCTTCATCCTCTGAATTCTGAGTCATCCTTTATTTTTCTATACAAATGGTTTATTTTACAGCTGGGTAACTAGTTGTTTGATATTATTTATGAATTCCAAAAAAAGATATTTGATTATGTTTATAAACTGGTCTCTTCCTCTGGGTATGATACCTTTTGATTGTACTAGATTCAGCTGAGATGCCTTTGATTAAATTATATTAAGATTAAGGCTTTGATCATTAGGGCAACTCAGCTTGATTCCCTGCCCCCTTTGTGGGCTATATAAACGGATGCTTAATCAAGAAGACACAGAAGCAGATACACAAGAAAAGAGGAAGGGAGCTCCATAGACATGGAAGAGTATCCTGTGGCCCCGGGAAGAGAGAGGAGCCATTTGCCAAACCTGGGACCTCCCATGTGGGAGGTAGGTGCTCAACTGCTTGAGCTACATCCACTCCTATAATATTTTTACATTGTTCAGGAAGTGGCAAAAGTGCTAATTTAAATCTTGTAATAAGTCAAGAAAGTATATTGTAATCTCTAAGATAATCCCTAAAAGAAGCTAATGGAGGACTTAAATTGAATAATAAAGAATTGATTTATTAAAAAACAAAACAGGAAAAGGAGTAAATGAAAAAAGTACAGATAAGGTGAATAGAAAACCAGTAACAAGAAGGTGTTCTCAAATATCTGTAATGAAGTACACATAAATGGACTAAATTCTCCATTAAAAGCCAAAGAATGTCAGACTGAATTAAGACAAAAAAGACCAATAAGACACATATTATATAAAAGCACATGGAAAGGAAAGAAAAGGGTACACTATGCAAATACTAACCAAAAAAAATTTGATGTAGTTATTTTAATACAGTAGAGTAGACTGTAGACTTTAAAGCAAAAAATAATATGAGCGATAAAGGGAACATTTACTAATGATAAAAAGTGTCAATCCCAAATCTATATGTTCCTAATAACATAACTTCAAAATATATAAAGCTAAAGTTGGCAGAACAAAATGGATAATTAGAAAAATCTACAATTATACTTGAAAATTTTAACAGCCTTCTCTCAATCACTGATAGTAAAGGTATACAATATTTAAATAATACTATTAACCAACTTGACCTAATTACTATTTTTAGAATACTATTTCCAACTACTATGGAGTGCACATTCTTTTCAAGTACAAATGGAACTTTTACCAAAATAGAACATGTGTTGAGCCGAAAGGTAAGTCTCAACAAATTTCAGAGGATTGGAATCATATAGTATATGCTCCACACTGGAATTAAACTAGAAATAAAGAAAGATAACTTTTCAATTTGCATGGGAAATAAACACACTTCTAAATAATATATGAGTCAAATAATGACTCACAACAAAATTAGAAAACATTTTCAGCTGAATGATCATAATGACAATATAGCATATCAAAACTTGTGAGACAGTTAAGGTAGTGCATAGAGAGAAATGTAGTTTTAAATGCATATATTTAAAAGGTAAGGTTGAAAATCAGTGAGCTAATCTTCCATCTC
>JAQZBX010016129.1:0-36811 GCA_029593785.1 Cabassous unicinctus | reverse complement strand
CTCAGTCCACACTCATTATATGACCCTATACGCTCTCTTATATATTTGAAATTTATTGATTCATATATGGCCTACAGAAGATTTGGAGACCAGAACATGCTAGAGTTAGAACCCTTCATTCGCAAACGATTGTGGCAAATAGAAAGACTAGAACATGCTTTCAAAACTGAGAATACTTATAGAACTATCTCCCTTTTCTATAGAGGCAGTTAAAGTCAGACAAATAGAGAAATGCTGTGCTTCTGAAGACATGACAAGTCAGAGAGTGAGTCAAAGCTACAATTCATTACTAAGTTCTGCACAGTTAAATGCTGCATTCAATATGGTAAAAACAAAGCAGTAGAAGAAACAATTGATCATATAATTTTGAACATACAAACTTTGACAAAACATAACTGCCAAGGAAGCAAAACTACTATTACTTGCGTTTAATATAGCTAAGATTCCAAATCAATGTAGCTAAAATATAAAGAAGAGAGAAAGTTGCAGTGTCTAAGAGATTTAGTTTCATTTTAATTAAGATTCAGTATCACTAATGTTTCTACACCCCACTCCCACCTCTAGTAGGAAAATACTCTAAGAAATATATTATCCAGGAAAAGAGAACTTGTACATTTATTTTTAAAATGTATCTTTAAGTATATATGTTTAGTTTATGTGGATGCCATATTTTTGTTTTGATTCGAAGGCTGTAGAAAATAAATGGGGTTTTCCATGATGATTTAATTATTTATTCAATGTAATTTTTGAGAGGAAAACCTATGACTTCAACAACTGAAGGATAAAAAAGTTGTCTTGCTTTGTTATTCTGTTATAAACCAAGAGTAGAAAAATTTGGTTCAACTTGGAAATTAGAAATAAGTGTATAACCTTGATTTTTAAAAACTTTAAAAAAAGTTTCTGCTTAGAATAAGATTTTGAAAGAAGGAAAACAGAAAAGTGTTTTAATTTCCTAACTATTAACACAAACACCACACAATGGGTTGGTTTATCAACAGGAATATATTGGCTCATGGTTTCAGAAACTAGAAGGCTGGCTTCCTCCAGGAGTTGGTATCTTCTGGCTGGCCAGCAATCTTTGGGGTTCCTTGGCTTTTCGGTCACATGGCAATGCACATGGAGGCGTCTTGTTTCTCTTCCAGGTTCCACTGACTTCCAGCTTCTGGCTGCTCCCATGTCTTCTCTCTTTGTGGCCTTCCTTTTGATCCCTCCAGAAATAGGGCTGAGAGCATCCTGATCTAAGGGCCACACCTTATCCGAAGCAACCTCATCAAAAGGTCTATTTACAATGGGCTCACATCCACAGGAATGGATTAAGATTAAGAACATGTTTTTTTTCTGGGGCACATAATTCAAAGCTACCATAAAAGGAAAGTGAAGGCAGGTAAAAGTCTAAGAAGGACACATAATAGTGTAAGAGCCCTGAGGGTAATTGGAGAGGCTCTGAGGCCTAGAAAGTAGTCTGGGTCAAACAAAGTATCTTCCAGAAAAGAATTATCATTTACAGGAGGTGATTATTATTAAGCAAAAAAATGGTGTAGTAATTTATGATGCAACCAAATTCTAACTTTTTGAAAAATAAAAGCTACTTTTCCCAGGCTTTCCATTAAACAAAGAATCCTTTAGATAGGTAAGTTTTATGTACAATTTTTAAATAATGCAGGGAAAATATGCCTGCCATTGTGTAAGAGAGAAGATATAGAGTAAAAATGAGCAGAAAGGAAAGGAAAGCTTAAGATGAGATAGAATATAAAGGATTCAGATGATATAAGAGGAACTAAATAAAGGTCAAAACTTTGTGAGAAGGAAGCATGTTGAATGTAAGGGACCCCAGACCACACATGGCAAGCCAGCAGAAGGGGAAGGGACTTAGTATTACTGAATGCCTAAATGTTTGGTTTCATGTGATTGTCATAATAGCTCCCCAAAGGAGTAAGGACACAGAAACTCCAAGGGGCCATATAGCAAAAGTAAATATACTTGAAAAGTGGTGGAAACTCTGAGGGGCCATGTAGCAAAAGTAAATATACTTGGAAAGTGGTGGAATAGGAATTCAAACCATGAGCTCTCTCTGTAGGGTCAAGATCTTTCCATTTTCTCTATATAAGGGAACAAAAAGCTAATGGCAGAAATGATGCATGTAAAAGATGCAACTTGACAGAAATCTGTTTTGAAAAATGTATATTTTTCTTATTAAAATAGGCATGCATCATAAACAAAAGTGAATTTTCTATTTTGAATCTAACTATACGTCTTTTTATTGTTCACTTGCTTGGTTATTTCTCCCATTTTTAGGAGCTCTTAAATAACAAATGATGCCCTTCTTTCTGAGTGCATCTTATATGACTTGTAAACCATCATTTGAAATTGTTCTGTTTTCCTCTCATTTAAAGTCTATGATATACAACATTTTTTTTCCAGCTTTAGCAATCTGATTGCTAGGGTGAAAAGTTCAGAGCTATCACATTTGCCTCCCTCATATCTTAATGATAGGAAATTCGAGGGTACTTTTAGGAAGCTGTATACCAAAAAGCCTCTTATAAGCGTGTTTTCTTAAGTCCTTCTAACTGGTCTGTGGCATGGAATGGATGGAAAGTATGAAATCATTTACATAGCAAACTTTCGTTTGCATGTATTGGGTTGGTATATATTGATTCTATTGATTTTATACCTTGACAATCACCCTCCACTGGAAACAACCATGACCTCCATTATCATCACAACTCAAAGCACCAAGGGTTGCTGACTAAATGCTGCAGTTTCCTCTTGATGAAAGTCTGAGAGAGATGGGAGGTGGAACAAATGTTGTTTCAATGTGGCAAGACTATAATAATACCAAACCCTGATTTTAGCCTCTTGACACGTACTTTTGCTTCCTCCTTTGTCCTCAGAACGTCTTTTTAAGATGAGCAGCAAATTTTCAGAGAACAACAATGTCTATACACAGATCAATGTTAAACCTAGTGGGGAATCAAAGGACGATGGGATATCCTGAAGGTGATGGTGACACGTTCAGAGGATTGATTCAGATTTTTCTGCAGGGGGCCCTATAAAGCATCATAACTCAGTCTCTAACTCTCTATGAAAAAAACATGACATAATTCAAGCAACTACATATTGAAATAAAAGCTTAGTAATAAGGAAAATAAAATTTTTAAGGAAAATTAATTTTATTACCCAGAAAATGGCTCTCTGTTTCCTAAGAACTCAAGTAAGAACATGACTATTCACTTTACATGGAGTGATTTTCAGATAATATGCCTTTATCACCTCCTGTGCTGGAACATTACTTGAGCAGAAAGACCCTCTGTCTCATAATTCTGACATGTGTAGGGCTCTAATTATTTCCAAGGAAGACATCAGTTCATATTAGCACTTGAAAAATGTTGCCATATCCCAAAATGGGCATGTGGGAGATGGGGAGAAGTGGGATAAGCAAACAAAGCTAAAATAAGTGAGTAAATAATGATGAGATGGAAACACTGCTGAGTCTCTTGTTTGCATTGCAACATGGCTAGGAAATAACCGTTCATACTCATTATTCATCATGATTAACCTTCATGGGTCTATTCAATTCCTTGAAATTTACAATGCAATTCTGTCGATTATACTTAGTACAGCTATTAAAATAATAACTCTATCTTACTTTGGATATTCATCAATTTAGTTAATATAGATTTTATCAAAAAAAGGTGGGAGTCACCAACAAAGCACAATTCATTGTTTTTAGCCGGGATGAAAATAGAAGCAGTATGAGTAACAAGTAAACAAACCAGCTGGAAGGTATTGCAAACTATTTTACATCTGCAAACAGGATGTGACTAGTCCATAAAGTGGGATATATGTATTCTCTGATTTTTCTCCAAGGCATCAACAAGATTTCCAGGTATAGGCATAGTCTAGTGTGTCTCCTCCCCCCACTAGTGACTAACTGGACCATGTCAACATTTAGAACAGAGCAAACAATTGGAAACAATAAATATAAACAATCAACTCTTCATGGTATTGGGGTTGATTATATGGTTTGCAGTTTATTGACTTTCCTTCTCTGACTCCATTGAGAATGGTCCAGCTACTGCCAAAAGAGAAAGTAGAATGTTGCAGATCTTTATTTTTTTTTTTTAAAGATTTATTTTATTTTATTTGTTCCAGATCTTTAATAGCTCAGGTGTGACTGTTGAGGAAACTGGGTTCCAGACATACTTGTTTGCATGTGGGAGTTTGTGCTCACAGGATGGAGAAGCATTGTCATAACACCTGCAGTCCTTCTAGGCACCTCTTAGTCTCTCTCCCTTTCCTCTCACTATTGGTTGTAAGTTGTTAAATATTAATGTTCCCAGGTAGCCTGCCGTTTTTATCAGTCTTTGGAACAACCTGCCATTCTACTTTTGATGCTCTGTGCAGTCTGCCCCTGTTGGGAGATGCCTCAAGATTTTCCAGCTGTTCTTTCTGCATTGTCTGGGAGATGAAGTTCAATTTGGAGATGGTGAGGGAAGCAGGATGCCCAATTATCTAAAAATGAAGGCCAGATACCTCAATCCAGCTCTATCAGCCACAGTCTTGATCTAGGGCTTAAATCTGTTTTTCATTTGGGAGGAAATATGACGACTACTGTAGAAATGCTGGCTAAAAAACTCAGGAAAAGACAACTACTGATCACACGAAAAGCTCTATTATTTTGTTTCTGTTGTTGCCTTGTTATTTATAGATTAGATAGGGATTCCAGAGATCCCTGTGTCTACTGACATGGATAATTAAAAATTGGCTGCAGCTTTTAGTAACATTAGGCAGTAAAGTTGATTACTTTCTTTTTCCCTCCATGGCCAAATCTTGGCAATACCTGCTGGGTCAGTCAGCGAGCAGGCTTGCTGCAGTGAGAGGGCTTTGAAAGCAAAGGCACGGAAGCAGGAGTGAAAGAATAGCACCAAATAGACCCTTTGTTTTTCTCGGTAACTATGTTTTTGGTGATGAACTGGACAAGGTGATATAGAATATGTTGATTCATCACTCAAATCAAGAATAATTTTTTTAAACATAAACTTTATTTGTTAGAAGAAAGAATCAAAGATTAGAAGTCAGATGTATATCAAGTACTTCTGCCTTCCAGGAAAAAACAAACAAACCAAACCAAAGCTGGGAATTGAATTGTTATATAATGCAGGCAGTATCTCCCCTTAAGCATTATCAAGGGACCAAACGTGAACATTTCCAACCCCACTGCATGGGTTTTATGTTCATTATATAAGGACCATATGTGTAAGTCTTATTTTAAGAGTTAGCAGTGCACTGCCCTAGTAGAATGACACGTGAAAAAGATCCAATGTGGGAAGTGTCAGAGCGGATTGTAGAGAACCCAAAGGCTGCAGCTTGCCATCAAAAACTCTATATTAGGTAAGAAACAGCATTTAGTTGAATCACTATCACTTTCCTGCCCCTCTGCCTGGCGTGAGGAAATATTCCACTTCTATTTTTCTCCATCTGTCCTATTTACCTTGTAATTCCACATGCAAATTTAGGTACAGCTAAATATATAATGCCTTTTTAAATATGACTTATGAAATGTGCATGTGTTATGAAAAGATTTAGATTGTCAGAACACATTTTATACTTCTGAATCTATCTTTTTAATGGGACATATTCTCTTTAGTTCAGATCAATACGACCAAAATGACACTGAACATATCACTGCAATCCAATGCTTTTCAAAAAATTTTAAACAAACTATAACAACCAGAGTATGGTCAGGGAAACAGATACCTCTCTAGGTATTTTCTTTGAGGGAATTTAAAACAGGGAATTGGTTAAAGAGGTGACAGAAGAGTGGAGAAGACAAATGGGACAGTGATATAACTCAGGGTTGGCAATAGCAGGAAGATTCCACCTCTACTATCCTGGGAAGGTCCCCCCAGATCCTCAGACCTGGAAAAGATGGGACCCTGCTTTGGTCTCATGCTTTAGAAGGCCCCACTGTGGACCTCCTCAATAGGAAGAAACTTCTGGGTCAAGATGACATACCCACCCATATTCCACTGCCCACGCCCCCTCCAGACCATGGTCCAGGTATACAGGTCCTTGGTATTCCCTACCCCAATGGATGAAGCCTGTCTCTAGGACCTCAGTGGGCCTTTTCTCTGATCTATCTTCCCCTGAGCAGCACAGATCTCTGGGAACAACAGGTGGCCAAAGAGGGGCAGCTGTTTGGGGTGATGGATAGAACTTGGACTAGCTGGAGTAAGGAAAACATCTTGGTTTCCCCATTTAAAGAATTCTCATGGTTTGTGGACAATGTGGATGGGGAGGACTAATAGGTGAGTGAGTAGCCAAGCCTTAGGTGTGAGAAATAAGAACCCCCACTTAAAAAAAAAATGTCATTGTGGAGGTGTATTTGTCTAGGTAGGTGTTGCAGTTGGGCAGTTTGATGTAATTATGAATTCCAAAAATATAATTGGATCATGCTTGTAAACTGGCCTGTTAATCTGGGCATGATTAAGTTATGATTAGGGCGTTGACTGGGCCACGTCAGTAGGGTGTTGAGTCCCACCCCTTGGTGGGTGGGGAATCGAATATAAAAGGCAAGGCAAAGGACAGAGGAAGCAGGTTTTGAGTAGCAGGTTTGATGTTGGAGTTTTGATGTTGGAGAGAAGGCCCCGGGATAGAGACAAACTGTTAGCTGAGAGTTTACAGCTGGCCTTGTGGAGAGAAGCAAAGCCTAGAGAGCCTCATAGTCTACAGCTGTCCTTGTGGAGGAAACAGAGGCACTGAGCCCAGAGAGAAATGCAGCCCCGGGAAGAGAGGAACCCAAGAAGCCTGAACCCTGGCAAATGTCGGCAGCTGTCTTGCTCCAACACGTGGCAATGGACTTTGGTGAGAGAAGAAACTTAACGCTTTCTGGTCTGGTAACTGTGGACTTCTACCCCAAATAAATACCCTTTATAAAGACCAACCCATTTTTGGTATTTCACATTAGCACCCCTTTGGCTGACTAATACAGTAGGAAAATGGAAAATATTTTAGCAGTTTGATCATTTGATTTATAAGTTTTAAATATTGGACATAGTTGTGTGGGCCCTTTTTTACTCTTGCCCTGGGTCCTACAAAGGTTGGGGCAGGCTGGCCCAAACCCAGCACCTGAGGTCATCTAATGGAGTTAGACCCATGGTGGGGAGCTGCCAGGAGAAATCTGGGGCCATGAATGGAGTGGCAGCTCAATATGAACCAGAATCACAGAGGAGATCCAGCCACTCTAAGCATAGAAAAAGACTGAGAGAAATATCCGACATCCTGCCCACTCCTCCTTCTGGTTTTCATCCAGTACCTTCCATTGGTGAAATATGCACAGAAGCCAGAGGATTAGGAAGTCTGAGAAATTTAATTCCTTATGAACCAGAGCACAGTAAAAGGAGTAGGGAACGGAAGTGAGGACAGACAAAAGATGCCATGTTAAACAAAGAAATTAATGAATTCTTCTGTAGGCTCCTCAGTCTAGTTCAGAGTTCAGAAAGTCCCTGAGAGCAAAGAATATATACTATGAGTGCTGGTTTGTCTTTTGTGGACCCTAGGAAATTATGTTCTTAAGCTAACCCATACCTGTGCCTATAAACACAGCATAGATGGGGCCTTTTGATTAGATTCTTTTAAGGGGCCCTTATTAGATCACTTGATTAAATTGCTTTAGGGCCTTTGATTGGACTATGTCAGTGAGGCATGACTCAGGTTGGGTCCCCGCACTCTTGCTGGGGTCATCTATAAACTGAGAACTGGAAGTAGAAACACACAGAGAAAGACAACTGCCATTTTGATCTGTCACGGGAGAGAGAAGGCAGAGACCAGCCGCCATCTTGCCTTGCCACATGGCAGGACTCCAGGATGTGCCAGCAGCCAACCTTTGGTGAAACAGCATCTCTGATGATGCCTTGGTTTGGACATTTTCACAGCCTTAGAACTGCAAGTTTTTACCCTAGTAAATTTCCTTTATAAAAGCTAACCCATTTCTGGTAATTCTGCATTGGCAGCCTTCGTAGACCAAGACACTATGCCTTTCTTTGTCTTATCTATCACTTGTTTTCTGAATACAGGAAGGAGAATTGGGGTGATCTGGAGAACAATTTGCAACCTCTTACTCCACCTCTTGTTAATAGTTATGTATCCCACCATCTCTGGAAAATGTTTGGCATGAGGTTAGGGACAGCTACAGACTTACCTCATTAAAGAAAACACAATAAATACAAGACTGGGCAGCTTCTCTAAACTGGGCTTCAGGTTAAGGACTATAGAAAATATTGTTATGAGTAACTCTATTCTAAATATTAAAAATAAATGCAGTTACCGTGAAGCAGATGAGACTCAACCAGTTGGGTGCCCGCCTACCACATGGAAGGTCCTGGGTTCTGGTCCTGGTGCCTCCTAATGAAGACCAGCAGATGCCATACCTGCTGCAACCTGCCACAACAAGCTAGACGCTGCAATCCACTGCAAGGAGCTAGATGCCACACCCACCCAAACGAGCAGATGCCACAAGCCAGCAGACTGCAGGGAGCGGATGTGGCTCAGGCCGCTGAGCACTCACCTCCCATGTGGGAGGTCCTGGGTTCGTTCCTAGTGCCTCCTGGAGAAGATGAGCAGACACACTGAGCAAAACAATGAGCAGACAGACTGAGGGGACCATGGTGGGGGTTGGGGGGTGGGGATAAATAAAATAAATAAATAAGTGCAGTTACTTAGTGCTGACATTATTATAAAAATTGGAATCCACCATCATCATCACATAACTCAGAAGCAGAGGAGTGCTGTAGAAAAACCGATTTCTACAATTGAATCCTAGTTCTCTCACTTATTAATGATTATTGTATTTCTTTCAGTGAATTACTAAACCTACTTGAGCCTCAGTTCTCTCTTTCAAATGAGGAAAATAATATTAACTTTATTTGGTTGTGAGCTATCATTAATGCATATAAATACTCCAGCACATCCCTGTCAATGGTAGATTCTCAATTAATGCTTAATAATAAAGGTGATGATATTAATCACAGTGATAATAAAATGAGCATTGGTGGAATTTTAAGCCTTATATGAAGGAGGGCACATACCTAAAGGGCTAAAATAGCCCATACTTCTATTTTCCAGCAAAGCAAATTAAGACAATCTCAGAAAAATTGATCCAAGGAACATTAAGAAGAGGATGAGGTTTCCTTTAGAAACCCATTTCGAGTTTTAAATATTTTATTCCTCATTACTAAACTTAATGCTTGACTCAAACTTTTTCTCTCTGTACAATCTGATTTGACTAAAAGTGAAAGGTGAACATGAATGCAATATGTATGATTATCAGGTATCATTCTGGTTTTGGACAAGAATTATCATAAGGAAAAGATACTATATGTTCAGAAAACCTGTTTTAAGTAAAGATCAGGCCTGTTATGTACTTCTTTGAGATGCTGTCAAGTGTTAACTTAAACTTTAATGTATCTTTAAAAAATAATAATTATCATTATTTCCTTAGGTAGTGTCACAAGATTTTACTGTTTTATATGGTAGACACAAATGGTTAGAAAATTCATTAAGTAGAGCTTATTTAAACTTTTACTATGAAATTTACTTGTTTAAAATAAAGACTCTGCTTTTACTAGAGTATTTCATATTTGTTAAAGAAAAATAATGAAGTAGACATGTATAAGGATGTTTGCATATCACCCATTCTGAATATAAGAAAGCATATGCATATATTGATGTATATAATTACAGACTTAGAATCTGACTCAGGATGATAAGCAGTTAGCTTTCATCACAGCAGAGCAAGAACTTGAATGGAAACTACAAGTGACCTTTGCTCGGGTTGCAGGGTTTCTCTCTCTCTTCCTCTCAGCCTTCCCCACCTCCAGCCCTCAAGGGTTAATGTTTTGACAACTCTACCTCAGCCCTTGTTACTAATTATTCTAGAACTACCACAGCAGCAACTTCTGCTCCCTGCGATTGTTGCTTTCCTGTTTCTGTCACTCCTTCTGTAATTAACCTTGCTATTCTTAGCTACAAAGCACACATCTTGTGCCAGGCTTCTTCAGGATTGTATTTTATATTTCAATGGCCAGTTACTGTCTGATTTTCTCCTGGGAAAGGGTCTATAATTACTCAGTTATATTAATGATGAGGATGACTCAATCCTTCCTCATGGCTCCGCTTTCATTCTAATATTCAGTGCAATTAATCCTCTGAGTTTAGTAACTTGAATTGAACTTGTGGTCGGGCCTGCTGCAATTCTGGCCCTGAGGTGTGTGCGAGCATCGGTAACCAGCTAAAATTAAAGCTTCCACTAAGAATATCAAATGTTTCTGTGGCTTTTTAACAGGTTTCTTTCCTCACAGTTTAGAAACCATGTGGACACCTGAGAAGATGAGTTGACTCTCACCTTGTCCCACATTGACGTACATTGCTGTGGCTCGCGAATTGTGCGTGGCACTCGGCAAATGAGATGTGGCAGGACATGGTGCGATTTGTCAGTGATGGACATGATTGAAAAAGCACAGCTTCAAGCCAAAGACACTGCTCTCTGGGCTCAGGCTGTTTAGACAACTGTTGATAGTGGAGGTGAAAGTGCCTGGCCAAGGGTGTTTATGGGGACAGGAAAGCTCTCGTTTGCCCCAGATCAAAGGCATTGAGCCTGACTTGTCACCTCCAGGCACACATAACTAAAGCTCTTTTCAGTGCCACAGGCGTGCAAGTGTCAATGAGGCATAAGATAGGGCTGTACATTTGAGTGGACAGAAAGTGAAATAGGTGTGGTTGCAAAGAAAAGTCTAAGTCAGAACTAAAAGGAATTCACCTAAATCTCTGTAAGCCTGAAATAAAGCCTATTCTTACTGAATTGTGAAAGGGCAGGGGCAATGAAAAAAAAATCCTCCCTTTTATATTGGGTGGAGGGCAAGGGTCAGAGTTTTACTGAAGTGCTGAAATGGGTTTCTTGGTTGTTTTGATAAGCTGGGCTTTTATTGAGGTACACATCTTCTCCAGTGGTCAACGGTTGAGTTAGGGCCTCCAGTATTCCAAAACTATCTCTTTATTCATTGCTGTGCTGCTTACCTCCTTTGCACTTGATTTAAGATTCACACTGTTCATACTACTGCCTTGATAGAAAACGGGACGCTGTCAGGAAGACACTCCTGAAATGGCCCTGTGCTATTCAGTAAGCCTCAGGACAGGGACTCTCTTCTCCAATTATTTTATTATTTCATTTGCTTTCTTTCTTTCTTTAATGTAAAGGAAATACACATAAGACAAAGACATTTCACTTTGGGAGGTAGGAGGTATGCATGCAAATGGAATGTAATGGAAGTACAGAGTACAAAGGGGGACTGTATTTCTTTGAAAGAGAGTTGGCTCTGCTTGTACCAATAGTGCCACCTTGACATATACAGCAAACTAATTAACTAGTGACTCTTTTTTCCCTATAATTCCACATATAGAGGTGCCATTGATAGCAACAGAAATTTTGCAGTAGACCTGAAGGTAGGGTCTTTAATTAAAAATGAATAAATAAACAACTGCACTGGGACAGCTAAAACCTAACACTTGCCAGAAGTATACCTTGGGGACACATATCTTCAAGAATTACCATGGGATTGTTGAACCTTAAACCAGTCTATCAAGCTATAGCAATGTAAAAAGATCTGAGTGAAATTTCATTTTCAGTTCCTAGAGAATGGTAAGCAATGAATTCTAAGGAAAGAAAACTGCTTCAATTGCAATATAAAAGGCACTGTCAGAAACCAAGTTTTATTGCTTGTTTCAGCCACCCAAATAACAGGACACACTGAGAATTCAAATCTCCACATTTTTTTAAAAAGTAGGCTTCTTGTAATTCCTATATATTTTTAAATAACTTTCCTTGAACAAGAGAAAACAAGAATCACTAGTATTGAGACAGCTGGATCTAGCATATCTTGACTAGATTTTCTCATTTATAGAAAAGATTCATATCAAAATTCAGGAAATAAGACAAGCCATTTTCATCCACAAGACCAATTTGATCTGACAGATTAGAGGAGAAATTGAGGCAACCTGATATTTAAAGAAATGTCTGTAGTTAACGTTGACTCTGTCATTTATTAGCTCTGTGACCTTGACCTTCATGATCCCAGTTTCCTCAATTGTAAAATATGGGGACAATTATATTCTCACTCTGTTGTTCTGAAGTTCCAATAAATCAACATTTTTGAGGGCACTGGGCTTGATGCCGGCTACATAATAGGATCGGTTTTTACTTTCTTATTACAATAATTTCTTCCATGAGAATTAGAATTCACATATTAAAATTTTTCCTATTATTCTCCCACCCCAGAGGAAACCTCAATTCATTTGGGGACTGAAGGAGTTTTGCCACCTCCTTTTCACTTAGCAGTCATTTTCTGCTCTGCAGATAAGTATTAAAAAGCAGGCACAGAATGCCCTCAGAAGTTGAAAAACAAGCAACATAACTTTGAATGAGGTAAAATGTGCACATGTACAAACCATATGCACATCACACACATATACTCAAAAACTTTTCTTTCAAACTGTTTCCTTCGTTTCCTTTAAAGCCACATTTTAATTTTCATACAATACAAAATATTGTATGATGTGAGTGTATGATACCTAGAGCTGCACTTTGAAATCACTGCTCATATGGAGTCATTCAATAGACTCTATAGAACTGCATGCATTAGAAGGGCATAATTATTAAAGAAAATCAGCAATGCAACTAGTCACACTAACCCTAATCTTTTCAGAGAGGTTAACATATTTGGTCATTGACATAATACATATTTAATAGCACAGGTATTAGACAGTAATTTAATCCCTAACAAAATGTGAAGATTTCAAAGGAATGTGATCTATTTCCTTTCTTTTAAGAGTTAGAATCTTATCTTTCTTTACTATATGCTGGTCCCAAACCAAGGGTGAGATGGATTTATACACAGTGACTTTTTAAATATTGTATTTATTCGAGTTTCCAGTTTTGAAAAGACTCCAATGCATTTCCTCTGTGGTCAAATATTTGTGATGGCAACAGCTGCATTCTCTACTTGGATCCAGAGTCATTTTTTGGCAGCCTTTCTCTGGACCTGGGGATGGGCTTCGCATTCTAGCCTCAGCCTGCCAGTCTGGTCTCGCTGCACCTGGATGTCTGGCACAATTAGAAAGGGCCAGATTAACAGCACATCTTCTGTAAATTGGGACTGCCACACTGCTGTCAGGAATGAGTACCTGAAAGTAGGAAGTAAGAGGCTCCAGAATAAATGGGGAAGGGAAAAGGAGGGACAAAAAGGAAGAGGAGCATATTAAAACACGGGATTAAGAGAGAAGGAGAGAGGGGTAAATCAGATGATGGAGGAAGAGATTAAATAAATGTTAAAGAGAGGTGAGAAAACACAAGATTTAGAAATGAAGGATTTATTTCTGAAAAGTGCCTGGGACCAGGGGAAGAAAAAGAGAGAGATGAAGATAGAATGAGGACTGGCATGAAAAGATAGCTGATGGCAGACTTTCCCTGGCAAATAGGTTTTTGTTTCTTCAGCAGCCTGTTTGGGAGAAGCAGGACTGGAACAGGAGAAGCAAAGGTAACTGGGTTGCCCAAGATTTAGAAGTGAGGTACCAAGTGTGGGCAGGAGCACAGAGGAAAGCAGAGTCACAGCGACTTTGCCTCCTTTCATCAGGGAAGCATTTAATGGAGGTAAAACTCTTGTTTTTACCTAGACCTGGGAAGACCTATATTGGTCTTCCCAGCAGTAATGGCTGAAAAGAGATCTCAGACTCAAGCAGATCTGTGTTGGAAGAATCTGAGCTAAGGCTGGGGTGGAGTATGGAGAGCTAATACAGAATCTCAACGTTCAGGTAGAGGGCTTGAACTTGCTGCTGCAAATAGCACCTGAGTAAGAGACTGTCACAATGAAAATACTATTTTAGGAAGATTACTGCAAGAATCAGGTAGAAGATGATTTGAAAGTAGATGCAAGTGTGAGACTGTTGCAGCAAGCCAGGATTGTGCGGATAGAGGTGAGGGAGACTAGACTACAAATAAAATTAACAAAATTAGTTTAGGTTCTCTTTCCTAACTATTTCCTAACTATTCAGTGTATGGGAACAAAGTCATTTCTGTTCCATTCGGCAGACACTACTTTAGAATTCTTGATAATGGGAGCTGGTACCACTATCTCAAACCCTATGGATTGTTTAAACGTTTATGTCTCTTGAGCAATAAAACCTAGAGTAAGAGCTCATAAATTCAAAGCTTTCTTTGAGCATCTTATTACTCCCCAAAGGTATGTGTGTTTTTTTTTCCTATTGTCAACTTTAATCATGTTTTCATTTTCGATGAATAACTGTATTCTTAATGCTTTTTCTCTGCAATTTCTTGTCAATTTCATTTGTTAAATCCAAACTTTATTTTATTTCCTTAGTATTTTCTTTTACTTCTCAATCCTCCCTGCTGGTTTTCTGCACCTACCATAATGCCCCTTATAATGATTCATTTTCTTTCGCTCTATGTTTTTAATGGAGAAATTTTAAATTGGAGCACAAAAAATTGGTTACATACTAATGACTTAGACATTTCAGGAAGCACCTTTAGCCATTTGTCAGGTTAAATGGAGATGTTAATATGTATCTAAATAAACTCAAGTTATTTTTGAGGGCAAGATACACAATGTCGAGAGAGAAAGTCCTAACACCAATTTGCATTTCTATTCCTTTTAGAAAGATTCAGAGAAAAGGCCAGATGTTGAAAAGCAATAACCCAGGCTCCTTGCCCAATCTGATGTGATGCCTATAGAATCTTTGCTGATGTGATGCCTTTAGAATCTTTGCCCAATCTGATGTGATGCCTATAGAATCTTTGGCCAAGCTTAAAGTCTTAGTTCTGATGGTTTGGGGCCCTTTCATGTTGCCAGGGTGGGAATCGGGATCCTGGTAGTGGAACAGATCAAGTCAACTGATATGATTCTATTCTCTGACCTTTACCAAGAATACAACAGGAATCAATTATTTTCACTGCCCAGTGGAGTCAGAGAAAAGCTAGACTACAAATGTAGTGGGAAAAAATATGATGACTGTGCGAAGTATGGGCATAAAGGCAGTTTGCCAGAGAGAAGAGCTGAAAGGTGGGCAGGAGGATGAGGGCAACAAAGAAAAACTCAGGAACCTGTTTCAGGCCAGTGCTACCAGGGAAGGTGAATAGTGACAGCTGAGCAATTTTGCTCTCCTTACATTCTAAGGGAATCCTGTATTTTATGCATTATTGTTTTGTATACCCACAATTTCTCTAATAAAGAAAAAATATAAATAAATAAAAAAGAACAATGGGGATTGGGGCTCCCTCATCACCTACATAGAACAGAAGCAAAAATCATTTTGGGTAAAAGAAAGAAGCACTGTTCCAGGGTCCCTTTGGTGGAAAAACCAGCAGTCCATAAATGGTTGTGTTTTTTTTTTTTCTTTCTCTTTTCAGGGAAGGGATTACAGAGTATAGTAACTGTCTCATGCTGCTGCATTTTAATGGGCAGTGATAAGTACAAAGCTCAGCCTTTCACTTGCCACCACCCTGCCTAAACATGCTTTGTTGATCTAGTAATGTCACAGTTCAAAAAGCTAATACCTTTATCTGCTTGTGCTGAAAACTTCTTTTAGCTTATTGGTGAATCTATTTGATTGTATTTATCAAATAAAGTAGAGAAACCACATTGGTTTATTGAAAAGAATGTTCACAGATCCAAAATCAACTTAATGTCCCTGTAACTCCTATTTGTAATTATAGCTACAGATTATTGCCTTTTCACCATGTGCCAGGCAATGTGCTAAGCTTTCATCACAACAAAAGAAGAAAACTGAGGTATAAAGAGGTCAGGTAATTTGTCCAAGTTCACACAGTCACAATTTGAATATAAGTCACACCACAAGGAGCCAAAGCAGTGTCCACCTTCTCTGGGAGCATTTCCCTGATGGGGTGAAGAAGCCCTGTGTCCCACCTGATCAAGACTGGGAGGATCTCCTGCACAACAGGGCAACTGATATACAATCAGTGGGCAGGCAGGGAGCTCTGTCTCTCACCCCTGAGAATGAGTGTGGAGTGAAATTGTCTGGAGTGAAATTGTCTGGAGGCCCGCAGGCTTGGCTGCTTTCTGGGTTCTCATCCATATATCAGTTTTACTTGATTTTCCATTACAATCTAATCTCTTTGTTGAAGCATTTTCTAATTGTGTCACTACCCTGTGACAAAACAAAAGCAAAAACTGTTATCTTTTTTTTATATATCTCAGCTTCCCTGGCAATTTCCTAGAGAATAAATTTCCAATTATTTTCCCAGGCTTATCTCCCTTGGCTCCACCCACTTCTAACATCTCTTGCTGGGACTGCTGGGCTGCTGGACTGCTCAAAATCACTCTCTTGGCTTCCTGCCTTTGCACCTTTGTTTCTCATTGGCCTATCTCTATTTTTTTTTTTTTTTCCTATCCATTCTTTCCATACTAGGGCAAATGTCCTTGATGCATCATCACCCTTTACCTGTACTCTCAGAATTTTCCTGAACTCATATCTTCCATGTATCATACAGTGCTTTGAATGATAAGATTTATGGTCATGACTTCCTTTCAATATTTTAATCTAATTAAGGAAGGAATTGTGCTATGCTCACTTTTGTATCTCTTACACAGTATTCAACTAACCTAGTGATTGATTACTAATGTAATGATCTTACTTGCTATGTTCCCACCCCACGGAGTCTAATTTAGTTCTATGCAACTATGACCACCCAATAAACGATCAGTTCTAAACTCAATAGTCCCATTATTAATCCTTTTACATATTTCTAACCCCTGTCCTCTATTTAAAAAATACAAGACAATCTTTATCATAACTCTGACTTAAGCTCTTTAGGATACTTTTTGAAATTAAGAGGTTTTTAAAAATCACATTTCTAAGAAGCATATTACTTCAATAAAGCAGCCTAAGTACATTTAAATTCACGTTTACAAAAGTAATTCAGCCTCTACAGTGCTGTTATTAAATTTCTTTCTTCTGTTTTGAAATTTATTTTTATTAACTTGTAGCTATACATGGGTTAGGGCATTTTTAGTGCTCCTTTTTGTTGGTGTCTATTATCCTCTTAGTCTCACAAAGTCCATTTCATCTTTTGTTCTGGGGATAAATATCAAGAGTCTTATGCCTTCTCAAAGCTGTGGGTGGGTTTCCAAGTAAGCAGCTTTTTAAATCAGATGTTCAAATTCTG
The DNA here is from genome assembly GCA_029593785.1 of Cabassous unicinctus. Taxonomy (NCBI): domain Eukaryota; kingdom Metazoa; phylum Chordata; class Mammalia; order Cingulata; family Chlamyphoridae; genus Cabassous; species Cabassous unicinctus. The sequence goes on along the minus strand of JAQZBX010016129.1, from coordinate 19,560 downwards.
ATACTCATCCTCTTTGTCAAATGATTCTCATCGGGAGCCACTTCTCTTGAGAAAACTGTGTGGGTGGTAGAAGCAAGACCCCTTGGGGGGACCGACAGCATGAACAGCTTTCCATCCTAAGCTCCAGGTACATAATAATAATATAGGAGAACCCTTTGGTGAGAGCACAAGGAGAGCCACACTTTACTCTTTGTGAGCCTTGCATCTAGACTGTCGACAATGGGAGATGTCCCTACTGATGTTTTGCTCTTTCTCCTTCCCATTAACATGCCTGAATTAGGATGCCAATAATTTCTTAAGGAAGTTAGCTTAGCTTGGCCACCAAGGAATTCATGTTTTCTTCCAGTGACAAGATATGCCATGCTAAATTTAATAAAACGTTATTTCACTCCTTACCATAGCTATCCATTATGTAGTTTCGATTGGCACCCAACACAGAGTAAGGCTTTTGTATTTGCCTGAAAGAGTGGCAAATACATCCCAGATGAGCTCTATTCAGTATCTTCAGCTATGTAATCCTTCATGGACCTTGGCAGAATGGGATTTGCGCTAATCCAGAACAGTTTTGCCAGTTCCTTGAGATAACCTAAAGCAGTGCAGGCTGGGATGTGGCAAGTGCAGGTGGGCTGAAAGCGTTCCAGAGTGGCAGAAGCCCTCCCCACCTACCCAAGCCAGGCCTATGAGGATTGCAGAGAGAGGAGTAATAGCTCTGTGCTGGGTGCATCTCTTCTAAGCTAGTTTCTACAAGCAGCAAAACATTCACATGTGGGTGCCAAACTGTTTAAGGCTCTCTCACAACACCAAAGGTTTCCTCTAGTTTCCCAATAGGTCTACTGAATTTTCCTGGAAAGTCAGTAAAAGTGCTAATGTTCTATGAATCAGTATTTGTGTCTGAAGAGAGGCTCAAATTCTTTAATAAATATGGGCAGGAGCCTGGTAATACATCTCTGCTGTATCCACTACGTGGGTGGAGCATGCTTTTTTTTCTATTTCAGAACACTTTTGACCAGCAGAAAAGCAACCATACCGAAGACTTGAATCAGAAAACATGCTCCAGTGGAAATCTTTGCTCTAAATTACCAAACAAAGTTGTTCCTTGCTCTGTGGCTTAATTAAATGCTGTGAGGCTGACTGAATTGCTCAGTTCTCCAGGTAGCATTGTCCTTTCGACTAAGCTTTCATACTAATTAATTGGCCTGCTGCTGTATTTCAGGAGGGGATTCAGAAAGATTGGTTCTAGGACATTTTAGTCTGATAGAAAGGAGAGCCCATTGAGATTCTGTTTTCCTGTCATAGATAATTTTTTCTGTTTTTTTTTTTTTCATGATATTTCTCATACTTTTATGTATGTGTGTAGTTAAAGAAGCATACAATTTTCTTCTGCCACTGAAGCCTGCCCAGGGTAGTTGCCATTTAGAGTCACTGGATAGCTTTGTCTTTGAGAACTACATTAGATACTCATATTATGTGCCAGGCATTGTGTTGGGTTCTTGGGATTAGAGAAATTGATAAAAATCTGTTCCCCACCCCCAAGAAATAAAAGCAAATCCCTGGATGGCACTTACTACACACTAGGCACTCTTCTCAGTGCTTTACATATATTAACCCATTTAATCTTTGTATCACACATGGGGTAGAATGTTATTATTAAGATTTCCATTTTACAGATGAGGTAACTGGGTATAGAGAGATTAAAACACTTGCCTAAGGTCACACAGCTAAGCAGTGATGGAGCCAAAACTGCCTCTCAGGAAGCCATAGTTTGGAAACAAGTATATGTACGACAGTGAGGTAGTGAAATAGGTTCTGCAACAGGGGTCGGGTTACAAGAGCATTATGGGTCAGTTCTACCTGGTGAGATCAGGGAAAGCTTTAGGATTGTTAACCTCAAATGCCAAGAGTTTTCTGGTTGCCTGAGCCTGCATACAGCAGAATAGAGAACAAACAAGAAAACCAGGCATAGTATTATGAAAAGTCTCACTGCCTTAGCCTCCCTCGTTGCTCTGGCTGTCATCTCCCTCCTGGAATGTGTCTCCTGCCATCACTGGAGATCCTGACCAGGGACACAAGCACAGCTATGGGAGGTCACTGATTACAGCAGCTAAACGCCGTAGGAGGCATTTCTCTAATATACATTTTTTCCCCTTGGAGATTTTTGTTGAAGAGACAAGATACAAAGAGGGAGATTTTTGTTGAAGAGACAAGATACAAAGACAAGTTACAAAGAGGCTGCCTAGTGTAAAAGAATGAAACATGAATGTAGTTTCAGTTGAATATAAGTGAACAGGTTCTTCCCTGATTCTTCCATTTGCTCCCTACTTCGTTTCTAGGTTGAAGAAAAAGTTAGCATCTCTCCTTAGGAGGGCTGGATTCCACAGACATTGGGAATACACTATCAGGCTAACTGGGGTCTACCTTTTAATTAAATTAGTTAAGCAAGCAGATATTGACCTGGAAATTAGTGATGTCAGAGTGAAGTATCTATCTTCAAAATTTCAAAAGTAGACACTCTGGGTGGTTCCGCAAAATAAAATAATAAACAAACCTATATATATGTATATGCACACACATAATTAATATCTGATGGATCAGAATCATCTAGAGTCAATTTTAAATGTAGGCAAGAAGGCATCATTATTTAACTAATAGCTAGGTAAATATATATATTCTAAAGTGCCATGAGGCATCATGCCATTCAAAGTTTCAAGGGAGAAAGAAAGAGACATGTGAAGTGAATTCATAGAATTCTGAAGATCGGAACATTAAAACTATTTTTAATTTTCTTTTCCAAGTATACACTGAATTCCTGATATGAATGATATTAAAATATAATGGGCACTTGATGCCAGGGACAGCTAACTTTTTTATATGTCCTTTTTTTTACATTTAATCCTTACCATAGCCCTCTAAAACAGGCCTATTATTACTCTCAGTTTATAGATGAGGAATTTGAGGCCAAATTTGATTCAGTAGGAAGGCAAAGACACAGGAAGTTGAACCCTGAATCCAGCCTCTTTACCAGGACACTGTTTTAGTTCCTAGGGCAGACAATGAATACATGCTTACTGATCTTTCAGTAAATCCGGTTGTCATTTCCTCAGTCCAAGAGATACTCAGGTGCAGGAGGGTTAATAAAGAATTTGTTGTATTGGTGCTTATGATTACCTATCTGTGCTATTTGTCAAAAAACAGATCAGGAAAGGGGAAGAGAGGTGGCAATATAATGAACAATGAAGAGAAAGTAATTTATGAGATAATAGGAGAATTCTAATATCTCAATTGTCATACTGAATTAATTCATCACTAATATACTACTGCTATGCATCACAAGGAATTTATTAGAGTTCACTAAATTATAACCTCTGATGAATAACCTTTTTTTAAATGTCTGGATGAAAGGAGGAAGATGTTACAGCAAAGTGTTAGTTGCCTTCTCATAAAAGCAATTGATCAGAATGTATGAATACTTTTGTTGAATGAATCAATTACATCTGTTTTTCCAGAATGCCACATTGTATGGAAAATGCTAAAGACAAGCCATTTTTTCTAGTATTTCTATGGTGAATGGGTATTGGAAATCTGTAACTGTAGTTATGAATTCTGTATCTCAAAACCCTATTCTTTGAAGAAACATTATTTTCCCTCAACAACATATTCACAAAGTATCAGTAAGGAAAAGGAAACCTTGCGTGCAAAGGAGGATATTAGTGACAATCAGCGCAAATGTCTTCAAGGCATCCAACATGGTTCCTAATATGTGATGCAACAATGAAATAGCAGTAACAATAATAGTTAACGTCTAACAAGTTCTCACCAGATGTTAGATACTTTCTAAGCACTTCACTTGTATTGTCTCATTTAATCTTTACAACAATGCTATGAAGTAGGTACTGTTAATATCTCCATTTCACAGACTTTAAAACTAAAGCACAAAAGTGACTAAGTAGTTTCCCTGAAGTTTCAGAGCAAGTGGCAGAGCCAGGGAACCATGTTCCTGAGTTTGGTTCTCAACCACCATTTCTTCTGTTTCCTAAAAATGATGATGATAACAATGATGACAGTAATAGTAATTAATAATAATATTGGTGGATCAACTCTACAGAAATCTTTCACAACAAATCACAACTCTGAAATGAGGTTAATGCTGCTCCCTGAAAGTTGACATCATGGCAATTTATGGAATGACTGCAAAACCATTAGAAGACTTTTGGGAAAGCTGACTCTATTTAGCCATGGCTCCTCCTTGAGCCAGCCAACTCCATAACTACTTCATGTAATCACCAGTGGATCAAAGGCGCTGATGCTGGAGACATACGTAACAAAGGGCTCTGCCCACCACAGCTGTGGCGACTGGTGTGGAACAATGTTACAAAATTCAATTTTTAAGTGGGTGGGTAGAGTAGGATTTTAAGACTGAAGTAAAGATTTTGTGGACTTAAAGCACCCTGCGAACAGGCAGGCCCCAAGAGCCAAAGGCCCTCAGGCAGACACTGTGAGATGAAGTAGGGAGGGGGGCTAGTTTCCCATTGTACGCATTCTGGCCATTTATTTATTCTCAGAAAAGCCCCCAGATCCTTCCTAGTGGTTGATATAAAAGCCTTGGAAATCCCTCACCTGGGCCCCAGAAGAAGGGTTAAAACTAGAAGTCCTAACCATAATATTGTATATGTCTATTATTTTTAAAAAATCCTTGATAGGAATTTCTTTGAGCATTTCTCTTACAGGGGCTTCCTTCCTCCTCACCTGCCCTGGGGTCTTTTTTTTTTTTTTCCTTTCTTTCTTTTTTTAACTTGAGATTGATTCAGATTTGGAATGACATACTTGAGAAGCTGTTTACTTACTTCTTTTTCAAAACTCTCTTGAATGTCCCCTGACCACAGCCTGAATTTGTAAGGTTGCTTATTTTAATTTTTCTTCTTCATTTGACCCTTCTTTAACATCTAGATACTTAGTATCACAAGTGAATGTGTTTAAAATGGTTCCAATTTTCCTCTTCCCGGTGGTGTCCACTCAGCCTAAGCATAAATGAAGACATTTCACAGAAAGAGGCTAAACACAAGCTGCTATAGAATTCCATGATATTTCTTTCCACAACTCAGAGTAATTCATCATTATTCTTTTTTTCTACTGTCCTGTCGGCCTTTTTTGCTTTGTAGGGACCAATATCTATGCCAAATTTGAATGAAGTGAAAATTTTATTATTTTTAATACCTGCATTTAATGCCATGCAAAGAACAACAATAAGATGCTGAGTTACATAGAGATACTGCAATTTTAATAAAAGGGAAAAATGGGTGGAATCGGTAGGTCTTACTTGGATCTGGTAAAATGACACTGAAGGAAACTATTGCATGTATGTTGACTATGACATCTCTCTTATTTTTTATGGATTCTCCTATCTTCCATAAAGGACTGACCCTTGAAACTCAGGAACAATCATTCCATTAACCTTAAAATAATCAGAGGACACCATAAATAAGCCATTTCATATAATCCCACATACTGAGAAAAATATCAGGAAGCCTATTTAATTTTATAGAATTACAACTAGCCCTGTTTATTATTTGACATATTATTATCACTTTTAACTTAAAGGTCTCTTTTAATAAAATATATCAAGAAGTAACACAGGAAAGGTTCGTTTCATGTCTTTTATAGGAAAAGGTTTTCTGAATATGTAACAGTGATGTCATGGTCATATAGAACAATCTCAATTACTCCCCCATATTAAGAAAAAAAAACAAAGTTAAAAATATGCCTTGCATGGAGTCCATATTTGAGATCACTAGGCCAATGAAGAGTCATAATTATTATTAGTACAGTAATATTTTTCCTCTCTCTCTCCTGTCCTTACTTTCATCTTTCCTTCCTTCTCTCCTTTCTTTTTTACTTTTTTAAAAACAAGAGCAGTTTTTCTAAAGAATTTCAGTAGAAGTAAAATTGCAAAAGGAGACTACAAAGTATTGATAACTCAAGCTCTGAAGCACTTTTGAGATTTTGCACAAAGAATTCAAGCTATTCAATGCAGTCAGACGGTGAGAGTCTAGAGAGGCAATATTCATCAGGTTTCAGTGCTCTTGTCATGCCAGTCCTATATCTCAGAACTGAGAAGCACAAGAGAGGCAGAGGGTATTCAGACTCAGTGAATCTACAATGTCCCCAGGTGTCCACAATCCTCTTCAAAACCAGTGAGGAGTGGGTAATAGTTAATAATAGAGTCCACCAAAGGAAGAATGCAGAATGGGAATGGGGTGGGAGGGAGGGGCATATGCTTCTAGGACTTGGTTTCATTTCTCGGCCAAAGTTTCCTTTGATATTTTACTGCTGATCTGCCCAGACCCTCCTTCAGTGAGAGTGGATAAGAGGAGAGGACAAAGGGCAATTAAGCACCTTACTGTAGCCTGACCGGTTTCTTTTAGTTTACAGCTTCATCTCTCTTACTGGATTCAACATTCTATATTGGTAAGGATTAAAAAAGAGAGACAGAAAAACAAATAAAAACAGACCGCAACCACCAACAGGAAAGACAACCTCTTTCTCATTACAAGTTATCTCCCACACTACTGAGTACTGCCTCCACCATGAGCTCTAAAGGTCTCTGCTTCTTAGAGAGAACACTGCCAGTCAGGTAAAAATGGTTGGCTCTTTGTGACCTTGGGATTGAAGGGTAAGACTCACAAAATTGGTTTGACTTAGAAACCAAAGAGTTTGCCCAGAGGCGAAAGGTTTGAGTACCAGTATAGCAAATGTTGATTTTTGTTTTTCCCTTCTCAGACATTTTAAAGTGCAACTTGGAACTGAACACTTCAGTGTTTGGATAATCTTTCCACCAATTTGACCCTGTTTTGCTCAAAATGCCCATCTCAGTTCCTTTTAGGTTCAAATAGAGATTTGTTGATTGTAGATGTTGCTATTCACATTTTCACCCCACCTCCTGAAGATACCCACCACCACAACAGCTCCACCCCAATTCTTGTATATATAACTTAGCTTTCAGGGCTGGCTTTTAAATTCCAGTACAATGTTTGATCTATAATCTAGGTGGCTGGTGACTGGTGACTGGTAAGAATTTGCTCCCAGTGACTCGCTGCTTTCCACAATCTTAGTCCATGGTGGAAATATAGAGATGAAACTCAATAAACCACAGATCTCCTCCTTTACCAGTAGTAGAACCACATTGCACCTGAAATACCCACAAAAAATTCACATCTACTCAAGGTTGTCTTGTCATTTTCCTGCAGTATTACTGGTTCAGTAGAGACACACAAAGAAACTTGAAAGCTGCCACATTATTTTTTTTTAGCATTTAACATTCTCAAAATGGACCTACAAAGAAAATGATTGAAAACGAGAAGAAAGTGCTTTTAATTCTTGTAGTTCCTAACCCTAATTCACTGCTTTACCCTACTTTCTACATACAATCATAACTGCTGTTATGATTTTTAAAAAATTCTTGAGTATTACAAACAGCCAGCACAAAGACCTTCCAGGTGTATAACACAATCCACAAGGAACCAAATTTTCCATTTTTTTAGATTGTGTGCATTTACATTTTTTTTTGCTATGCTGTATGTGGTCAAAACATTTGCTATGCTAAAGTGGCCTCATATACTTTTTCAGAGAAATCAAAGTGATAAATTTAATTTACATTTCTTTCCAAATAAAAATAGTGAACTTTGATTAGTGAACCTAACTAAACTTAAACCTTCACAGAAGTAGATTTTTATGTATGAGCATTTCATTAAAAAATGGTAATAAGGCAAATAGTTATCAGGAATATAAAACAGAGGAGGAATTTTCAGACTCATTGAATAATTCAAAAAATATTTATTGTCAGCCCAGCTCATCCTAGATGCTGGGGAACAGCTCAAGTGCTGTTCTCTTCACCCCACAGCCACCAATCTCTTCATGGATTCTAGTTGGTAACTCTCTCTCACCCGTCTGTTCTGACAGACTTGTACTTTGTTTCCCCATCTCCAGTCTCTCCTCATTTTAATGCATCCCTCACACTGCAACCAGCTTTGTTTCTCTAAAGTACGGCTCTCATCCAACATCCTTACCATGGCATTTAAGGTCCATCTCAGTCAGGCTCCCGATTCCCCCCTTCTTTCCCTATATACTGTGTTGTACTTGTACCAAAATGCTAGTTATTGTCTACCCCAAGTTTCTTTCCCCATGTTTTTCTCCCTTGGGCAAATTCCTATTTATACATCAATTGCTTTCCCAACTTCATGACCTCTATGGAGCTTTCTCTAACATCTCCTCCCGATACTCACATTCATCATGCAAAATTATTTCCTTCCTCCTTGCTTGATCTGGACAATTACCATGCTGTGTCTTAATTATCTGCTGACCTGCCTGTCTCTTCCAGGGTAGGGACTAACAACCATTTGTGTCTGCAGCCTGAGCACCTCATGGTGGAGAGGAGATGAAAGAAAGGAGGGGCTACAACAATAAATCTCAGAACATATTCCAAATTCAGATTACAATTCCGACAGCTATTTGGAGCAAATTCCCACATCTTATCTATTGGCCAGGATTTGTGTGTGTGTGTGCACATGTACTTTTGCTGTCTTGTTTTTCATGGACTTTTACTTTTCTTCTTTACTTCTTGGCTATTCTTAATTATTTTTGTTCTTAAAGTACTTGGAATTTTCTGTGAGCTGATTTTAGCTTCAGATAAGTAAGCATGCTTGGTTTACACACAACCACACACACATATATATTATCCAACAATAAGAAATGGTATCTTTAAGAATAGAAATTTTAACAATAGCAAAGAAAGAGTCCAGTGCTTTTAGTATTCTGTAGGAATACTGCAGGAGTGAACTCTTATATTTCAGAAACATAGCTGAAGCAGAAAGCCTTTCTGGTTAATCAGAAATGCTGGAGAGTTCTGCTAATGACACAATTTGTAGGTGTCCCTAGTTGATTCAAGTTACGTATTACCTTTATGGTAACTGATTGTTTGAAGGAGAAAGTTGTCAATTGCTCTGAAACCAAACACCAGAGAACTGTCATGCTACCAATTTACTGGATTGCCTGAAAAAAAATGCCTGTATCACACATTTTTTTATTTAAAATATTGTTAGGCATATATACTATAAAATTGTATAAGAAAACAAAAATAAATATTTAGAAATCAACTTAAGTTTACATCCATCACTGACTTAATCTGTGTATTCTATCAAAAGAACCTGGAAGAAGCCATTCTTAACCCAATAATGGGACAACCGAGTGGAATTTGAGATCCCAGTCCCTTTCCTCTCTATGATTTGCAGTATGATTATGAGATATGGGTTCAAAGTGCTACTAAAAGGGACCTGTGCATTTGATTGACTCAATTAAATTAACTAATGGATTTGGGGGTTTCTTCAGTATGCTTTAATTTCTTTCTCAGTAAAATGAATACAATCATCTCTATTTCCCATAAAAGAACAGTTTGATTACTTTTAAATTCTTAAAGATTCCTTCAAAAATAATATACATGGTTATATTCTTTTATCAACATCAAGATAGAATATATTGATAGACCTTATTGTTAAAATATTTATAATTCCATTATATTCATGTCCACAATCTACTCTTGAAATTAAGTTCCATAAATTCATGTGAAAGAAACTGGGTTTTTTCTTTTTTTTTTTTTTTTAAAGAGTGGATTTTTAAAAAGAGCAGAGAAAGTATTCTAAATCCCAAAATTTATCTCTCTGATAGCCTTTCTTCTTCTTGCTGTGTTACCAACAATATGCTCATTTACAATTAATTCATTTAACTGATGAATGTACTTGACATTATGTTTGTAAAGCTCTAATCATGGAAAGCCTAGTGATCTAAAGCCCATCTTCGACAAGAATTCACTGCTGGAGGTCTAGTATCAAAATGTCAGCCATGGTGGTGGAACCATGCCACTTGAGCATAATAAATCCATCACAGACTCCAAAAACTGCCATAACCATGCATGTAGCTCTGATAAGCCAAAGTGTAAAGATGAGAAACATTGCATTTTATACATTTGTGTTACAGAAGACTCACCCTTAACTAACAAAATTGCTCTCAAATGTTTAATTTTAATCTTTACTTGTGTGTTAATACTACAAATGATTTTCTAATATGTGGTGAAAGGAGGATTCTGTAGGACAGTGAAGTATAATATAGCCCCTACAAGGCTTATGTTGTTTTAAATTTTAAAATGAAGTTATTATAAAGGCAATCCTATTTGAAAAACCAAGAGTACCACGGATATGATATGCAAACTAAATGAAAACATATATTAATATAAATTTTACTTTTCAGATCACTTCTTGGCCATTCGCTGTAAAATCATATGTTACTACAAAATGGCTGTTTCTATGGGCACATCTGTCATGATATCCCATGATTTTGGCTTGAAATGTAAATGATCTAGTGCTAGTACTGACTCTTTTAGAAATACTGAGGCTTAATGCTAATTAACAATATAAAAAATTATTTGATAGATACATATTTTATGCAATTCAAACTCTGATTAAGGAGAACCACTTGAAATAAAAGTAATTTTAAATGCACAATTATAATTGTAAACTACTTTGTCAAAAAGTATGTATCAGTTTAGTTACAAATGACAGAAGTAACTATTAATTTAAGATGAAATTTTTTTACATTTAAAACATGTTTAAATCATCAAGGATTTTTAATGTTTTTTAAAGCTCTTCAAATTAAATCTCAAGAATACTTATAGCCAGTGAAGACAACTTTTAATATATCATTTTTTTCCCTTCTGAATAAATACCTTCTGTATTCTGTTGTGGCTGAGAATATTGTTTGTAGAATAAGACAAACTTATGTTCAATAATTGGTTCTGCCTTTACTAGTTGTGTATCCTTGGATGAGATATTTAACATTTGTAAGCTTCAGCTTCCTCATTTCTAAAGTGGGGAAAATAAAAGAATCTATATGATTAATGAGGAGTAAATGTGGTAAGTTATATAAAATGCTTAGTATACTGTCTCACAGAAAGTGAACACTCAATAATGTTGAGTATAATAATAGTACTTGTTATGATCACTATAAGTAATAGGAATAACAGGACTAGTAGTCCAAATTGCCAATGTGAAATATTTGAATGAAAAAAAGTCTCTGGGTATTTATTCATCTATAGAAGGAAAAAATGAGGCCCAGATAGCTCCAGGGACATTCTCAGGTCCTAAAGCTCTTTTAGTCCCCCAGAAGGAACCCATCCTGTCCCCAGTCCCTCCCAACCCATTTTAGGAGAGGATAACACAGGGAAAGTAGTGCTAATGTCAAGGTGAAAAGAGGCTTTTCTCTAATGAACAGAGAGAAATCATGCATGACAGGAAGAGCAAAATTAAATCACTTCATTGATTGCTCAGAAAATCGATAGGACGTTTCTATCCAAAAAACTGCTTCCATGCTGAGAGCAAGAGGTCTCAAGGCCTAGGAATAAAGGGCACAAGCCCCCAGGACAGAATGTGTCAATACTTGTGTGCACAGGCTCACAATGCCCTCCAGTAGTCTTAAAATGTTAGTGGGGTCATCCTGTCAAAACCATGATGCTTGGAGAGAAGTCTAATAGCAAAACAATACATTCAACTGGATTTAATGTCATAACTGCTTAATGTAATATATTGGAAATGATTTTGACTCATCCCAAAAGAAGTAAGCTCTTTGACAGGACTCAGTTTAATAATATGCTCAAAAAAATAAGATACAGTTATTCCTTAGCTTTCAAATAATTATATAATTAATTTGGAATTTAATTGTACAATTGCACCATATTGGAAAAATTGTATGATGGATCTCCAGTTACATATCTGAATTTACATGTCCTTATTATCTGATTGCTATTTTAATATGATTTATGAAGTATAAAAAATAATACAAACACATGTAATGTATTTCTTAAAAGATTCTAAATGCTCTTTTAAGGTCAGTAAAAAAAAGAACCTTAAAATCTTCATCTTTTAAAAACTGGTATAAAAATAATTTGGAATTGAGTATGCTTTGCGGTTTGCAAATAAATATAGTCCACATTCATAAGTATGTTAATATAAATCAGAAATACACAATATTTATAGATGAATCAACCATTATTCTTACCCTCATTCCATAATTTTCAGGGCTGCAGTTAAGATTTTACAGTTTTCAAAGTGACTGATGGCAACAGTGCCAATGGATTTACCATCCAATGGTCAGACAGTAAACATCACACACTTTTGTCAGGACGACATGAGTCCAAATTAGTTAGAAATTGTTTAAGTTAGATCTCATTGAAAATTAAATGGAAATACAATAAATTTTCAATTCAGTTTTAAATAACAAGTTTAATTTTGTTACAGCAATATTTTTATGCTTTAAGTGGCTTCTGTGTATAAGAAGGATTTTATTTGCTATATCCCAACATTAAAATATATATCACATATAGAATGTAATATATATTTTTGATATATATAGAAAATATGGCTTCTTAAAATGGTTTAATAGGAAAAGATTACTAGATATATTACTAAAATGCAACATTGAAACTGATTAATAGATTAAAGCCCTGACAAGTACAAATGACTCTTATGGTCTATCTGTCACAGTAAATCTTTTGTAGACAGGGATTTGCCTTTTGTGCCAAGATCTCTAGAGATAGTAATGTTCATTGGGCCTTGAGGGGAAATTCTCTACATACATCTAACTAAAGCTTATAGAGACTTTGGGCTGTTCCTTTCACTGTTATAAAGTGTTCCAAACACTGGAAATCTAAAATAGGTACCCTGTATGATAATAATAAAAACCATAAAAATACATTCAGTTTGTTTTTTTTTAAAACACTGCTGTGACTAGAGATAATTAACACCCTATATAGTCTTTTAAAGATAAATACACAAATTTTTAATTACCTTTAATTATTCTTTAAATATTTCATGTCAGTAGCTCTGAACCATATCTTTCTTTCATTTTCCTCCTTTTTTAAAAATTCCCAAGCAGTAAAAAAATGAAAAAGAAAACTTGCTGGCATAAAACACTGTCCTTTCAAAACAACAACAGCAACAAAAGAACAACTAACCTACAAGAAAGCTTCTGTAAACTCTCTATCTTAATATACTTCCTGAAAGGATTCAAGTAATTTGAAGTAGTTCTCTAAATTTATATCATATTAAGCATGCAAATAATTGGCCATGGTATGAAACAGGGACTGAGGTAAACAAATTACAATTTCCTTGAAGGAGTCATTTGTCTTTGGTAGATGAGCAAGGAATTACCAAAAGGATACCTCAGTCTATCATGGATTTGGGTTAAGTTAATTGAAAATTTGCTTCAGGACACACAAGAAGATAGTAATTGGGGGAACATAGAATGATAGAAAATGACCAGGAGAAATTTGTATTTTAAGAATTAATACTGGAAGCGGGAGTGGCTCAGTCGATAGAGCCCCCGTTTACCATATTGGAGGCCCCGGGTTAGCTTCCCGGGGCCTCCTTGTGAGGGCAGGCCAGCCCGCGCAGCGCGAGGGGCTGATGCAGCGGGACCTCACAGCGAGGGGAAGATAAGCAGACATGGAGAAGACACACAGCGAATGGACACAGCAAGCACAAGCAGCAAGGGGGGGATAAATAAATAAATAAATAAATCTTTAAAAAAAAAAAAAAAGAAATGAGGATAATAATAATAAAAAAAAAAGAATTAATACTTCAGGATTTTTAGGTTATTAGAATTGAGAAGTAGTGTTTGAGATGCTTTACAAACTTGGACCAAAATTTTTTATTTTCTTGGAACATGTAATTTGGTAACTTTCAATCTAAATCAGATGAAAATTAAAGATGCTTTCATAATTAAATTAAATCAAATTAAATTTTAATTAAACAGATATTTACTTTAAAAAATCACTACATAACTTTGGACACTTTCTCCATCTGGAAAATAGGGGAATAACAACAGAAGCCACAAGTTCAAATGTTGAGTTAATTTTAGTCTGGTTAATGAAGAGAACTTTCCTTTGTCGGGGAGGATATGTAGAGATATTTACATTTTACCCTATGACAACTGACTCTTCCATCTGAGTCAAACCACACTGTCACCTTGTAAGGTCTATTCTAGATAGCAATGGATAAGCTTCGTGACTCAACCCTGGTTGCACATCAGAACAACTTGTGATGCTTTTTACAAGTCTAGTTCCCTGACCTCACCCTCAGAGGTTCTAATTCAATTTCACTATTGAGTCAAGGATGTTCAAGTTTAACAAGCTCTATGGGTGATGCTGATAACCAGGCAGAGTTGAAAACCACACTATATGGCAATGCTCCAGTTTACTTGCTCCTGGTTAAAGGCTATCATTGGGGCTTCAATAAGAAACAGAAAAAGAGAGAAAGGTAGAGAGAGTAAGAAGGCTAATTATATTTTGGGCAATGACCTTACTAGGAGGGAAACCAATGGGACCATGTTTCTTAAACAGCAATTCAGGCTTCCCAGAAATTTAATGCATCAGTGAAATAAAACAATGAAGAAGAGCCTGAGACTATTGTAGGACAGCTAGTTTAGAAACAAATAGTTTCCTGGCAACCATGTGAAGATATTTCTTTTTGATGTTGAAAAGAACTTTCCTTACAGTTTTTTGTTGTTTTCTTATAGGATAGTTTGGTGAGTGTGTGGAGGGAGTCTGATGAGGGCCATCCATAGGCACATTCTCACTTCTCGAGTGAGAATGCAAGTAGGAGTCCAAGCAGGATAATGAGATAGCACCTGCAGCACCAAAATGGCTTTGGTAGCAAAATAAAAGTTATAGCATAAACAGAGAGGGGGCGGGAATAGACATGCACCTCAAGTGAGAAAAATGTTTGCAGTACAAAGAGGAATAAAAAAAAGGTCAGGGGTGGGGAGTGGGGGCTGTGGATAGTGGATAAAAGATAAAGTAAAGAAGATACAGTAGTGATACCAGAAAAGATGTGAGAAATTTTTAAGACTAGCAATTCAAGTTAAGACTGATCATACTGATAGTTTTTAATACATGAAAGCAAAGCCCTGCTGGGCCCAAATAGCTGTGGTGGTTTCTAGGTATAAATCTCCTTAGTCTATGGATCACACATACCCTAGTTGTATTTAACTTTTGCATTTCACGTAAAATAAATCTCCCTAGAGAGATTCTTCCTCACTTGGTAAAGTGGCTTTCCCTAGAAAAGAAAACTTTTAATTGGATTTAGTTTTCTTATCGTGTTTATCTTTGACCTGGTAACAAATGGGGATGAGCCCATGAATAAGGATAGCAATATATGACCACATTTATGGGCGAGAGCATTTCTGTATGCAGGAACACTGTCCCTGCAGCCTTTGACAAATTTGACTTGTGTATCATCTCTTCAAACAGCCAGCTCTGAATTTTAAGGACATATATAAAATAAAGGAATGTTTTATTTACCAGATATCTAAATGAGGTTCACCTTAGCATCAAATAACCCAAGAAAGCCGAGTTCTTTTTCCAGCTCTGCTAATCATTTGCTTTAACCAACTCTCTATGTCTCAGTTTCTTCATCTATAAAATGAGGGGTTTGAATGAAGTTAATTATTAAGACTACTCCCAAAACACAATATTTATATGAATTCCTATGAGACACCACATTGATCTCCCTGAGCATTTAATATGACTGAAATTTCACTTCTCCATGAAGTGAAATTAACCAAAGGAAAGCAGACAACTGATTTGCCCACATTTCAAGATGGACTTAGAAATTCCATGCTGCAGCTTAAAATTTGAGCACTAATTTTTTTTTTTTTTGTATTGTTGTCATCTTTATTTCTCCAGAATTAAAACAGTGCTAGTACCTGGCAGAAGGTAGACACTCAGTAAGATCTATTTGTCTGTTTTGCTTTTTTGAACCTCAACAGGGCCAACTTAGTATCAATACAGAATTCAGTAGGACACATAGCAGTACGGAAGTCCCAA
The DNA here is from genome assembly GCA_029593785.1 of Cabassous unicinctus. NCBI lineage: Eukaryota > Metazoa > Chordata > Mammalia > Cingulata > Chlamyphoridae > Cabassous > Cabassous unicinctus. Next base: position 3,638 of record JAQZBX010016129.1, on the reverse strand, counting down.
GCCATGGCCTCATGAGAGTAGTGTTCTACTTTTTATTTTTTAAAATTTTTTTAAATTTAATTTTTAAAAATTTATTGGAGTATATTACTCATACATGAACATACATAAACAATAAGCATATAGCAATATTTGTGAACTTACAAAACAAACATACATAACATCATACAGGGCTCTCATACCTCACCCTACCATCAATACCTTGTATTGTTGTGAAACATTTTTAACTAATGATTAAAGAGCATCCTTAAAATATTGCCACGAACAAAAGTATTTTCCCTCAACCTGACCTATTATTATTTATATCATTTATACATGAACATATGTAAACAATAAGTGTATAGTAAAAGTTGTGAACTTACAAAGCAAACATTCATAACATCATACAGGGGTCCCATACATCCAACCTCCACCAACACCTTGCATTGTCATGAGACATTTGTTAGATTATGAAAGAATATTGTCAAAATCTTACTACTAATTATAGTCCTTATCTTACATTTGGTGTATTTTTCCCCCAACCCATCCTATTATTATTTTTTAAATATATTTTTATGACAGAAGTTGTAAACTTACAAAACAATCATGCACATGTGCAGAATTTCCAAACAACACCCCTCTATCAACACACCACACCCTGGAGGAATATTTGCTACAGATTATGAGATAATATCATCTGATTATTACCAGGTAGGTCCACAGTGTACATTTTTTGAGCCTCAATTTTTAAACATAAAGTTAAAATATGCCAGACTGAAACATGAGACATGAGGCAAATAGGACACATGTGCTCCTGCTAGATCGTTCTGGATTCCCGAGGGTTGTGCCCAACACAGGGTTCTTAGGAAACATGAAAGCTGCTTGACAGAAACAATACTAATACAGGGTGTTAATAACCAGGGAGGTTGGGGAAAAATACACCAAATGTAAGATATGGGTTATAGTTAGTAGTAATATTTTGATGATGCTCTTTCATAGTTTGTAACTAATGTTTCCCAACAATGCAAGGTGTTGGTGGTAGGATGATGTATGAGAGCCCTGTATGATGATATGTATGTTTGTTGTGTAAGTTCACAGCATTTATTATACACTTATTGTTAAGGTATGTTCATGAATGAATGATATACTTCAATAAAATTTTATTTAAAACAATAAGACGAAAGGGAGCAAAGATGAAGAAAAAATGAAAACTGCTCCTCAAAAGCATATGCCTTTCATATATCTTCATGCCTATTTATCTCTTCTCCTAAAGGACTTCCAATTTCTAAAGTGCTAAAAATTTAAATATGTCTAGAAAAAATGAAATGAAGAGTTAAAAATAAGCAGGCAAATAAAATTATCCTTGTTTCTTTAAGATAGGAAATTTATGCATCACAGTGAAACTCTAAATACTGTTTTCTGTGGCACAAACCAGACTTCAATAAAAAGCCAGTGAATCTTGGACCCCTTCCAAGGTGTGATGACTTAAAGACAAAAGGGGGCTGGCTATTTCTAGCCTCTGGTGAAACATCAAGTTGCTGTTTTTCCTATAAACATATTTATGTTTTCATAGGAGACATATAATGCAGTAAACTCAAGATAGGCTAACATTGATTGTAAATGCTTATAATCTGTTAAAAAAAAAAAAAGATCTTTTAATTTGATCTAAATTGCTTTCATAAAACATTCTCTAATTCTGTATCTATTCTAGTACTAACAAATAAATACCAATGTACATATGGAATTCACAGCTAACCTTTAGTTATTCCAATTCTGGTCATATTTATGTACACCATAGAGTTATATTTAACTGAAAAGTGTAAAAATATTTTGGCCTTCATTGGAAATTTTCCATTTAGTTAGTTGAAGTAAATGCTATATAACATAACCCAAAGATTTACAGTAAAGTCTCAAATGTTAAGTATAATTGTACATAATTGCTTAGAAGATAATTCCAACTCAAGAAACACAGATTCACATATATAAACATTTTTATTCATTTAGGGCTTTCTCATTTTACAGTTCTTGAATAAAAGTATAAAAAGGGCTTCTTGAAAAACACTTGAATGATTTTTCTGAGGTGCTACAATTTTCAAATAAATGAAATCAAACATATAGAAATCAGCCTGTTTTATAACAATTCTGATTATATTCAGCAGACCCTGGACATAACTTGTTTGACTTGGGGTCAAACCTATTATTTTCAGTTCCAACAACTGATGGCTCTTCATTCTAGATGAACTTTGATTCCAAAGGAATATTTGAAAGAAGTTTTTTCATTCTGCTTATAAAACCTATACATCTATTGAATGCTGAGTTTAAGGCATTTCTGGAATTCTATCAGTTTTAACAGCTTGAGACCTTTTTCTTACAAAAAAATGCATTTCCCTGCAGGGTTCTGAAAAGTTTTCCAGCAACATTCATTAAGAAAGGCCACAGCTATAGATTAGCTTTGCTGCTACCATTTTCTTGTAAAGTATTTTTTGGTGACAATTTTCTATTCAGTAGTGTAACTGCACATAATTATTCAAATACAAAAGCTTGTTGTAAAAGAAGGTGGGGATGATGGCAAAAATACCCAAAAGCAAATGAACTGCTATGACTTTAGACAGGATTTTGTTCTTCACTGTATTTATTGACAATTACCATTAGGAAGGATCTTTGTGTAGGAGACCGAGGGCAGATTTGGTCCGTTTGCAGGGAGATAACGTTCCTAAATACAGTTTAGACTGGTTCAGATGTATAGTAAATAAAATAATTCTAATCTTTAGCATATTGATGTATCATTGTTAAATTGTTGGGAAAAAATACAATACCAACTGCTAATGCCCACACTTTTATACCAGGACATAGGGAAATTAGAGCATATTAATAAAAATAGATACTGGTGAAAAAATACATATACTTGTGTAGGATACAGTTTATAGGAATTGCAATAAAAATACTGGAAGAGAAAATCATTAAAAAAAATTTTTTTTCTAGCCAAGAATCCTAGAATGTTGGCACTATAAGGAAATTAAAGAAAGTTTGCATTTATCCCCTGCCGGCAGTTCATCCTCCTCATACTCTACCTCAGCCACCCAGCCTCCACCAACATATACATACATATTAGAAAAATTGGTGTTGAGATAGGCTGCGTGAGTTGCCCAAGATCATCTCCTGGTTCATGACAGGGTTAGGATTTGAGACCAGGACTCTTTTTGCTATGCTGAGTTAACTCTGAAATAGTGTCTAGAAGGAAGTTCGAAATCTAGGACAGAGAGTATTGGTTTATTTCTGTTCCCAATGAGCAGTGCCACTCTCCCATCCCATACTGTTCAGAGAAAGGCAAATGCACTTATGGCATAGGGCCTATTAATTATATGTATCTGAATTTACTTTCGGAAGATAGGACACTAAAGCCTGATGAAACACATGAAAGTACATAGTTTCACCATATAAAACATGGACACAAAATGTTTTTCCCCAAAGCATTATCCAGCTTAGCCTATTGTACATTAAAAGGAGATAATATATTAAAAAATTGTCTGATGTTTAATATGTCCCCCTTCACATCTTCTCTCCCATCATAAAATGAAAATTATCAATACAAAAAATCCATAACTGAGTATAAATCATGTAACATATGCAAGTTTTTAAAAAATTTTTTAAATTTATTTTTT